>JAAMPD010002553.1:0-14277 GCA_025266255.1 Trissolcus basalis
CCAATTTAATAATTTCTTAACATAATAAATTGTGATTAATTCAATAACAAAAGTAATCAGTAAATTTCTTTATACAATTAAGTAATTTCTTTTTCAATTGAGAAATTTCTTGTTTCACATTTCCTAAATTCCTTTTTTTTTGTTAAGAATCCATAGGAATCCAAAACACTGGTTATTACCGCTGAGTCTGACATTTTCTCAGACATTTTTGGACCTCAATGCAAGACCTTAAAAGTCCTAATTTAGAACTTTTTCTCCAGCCTTAAAAGTATTATTTCCAGAATATTTTCCGATCTTAAAAGTCATAATTCAAGACCGATTTCCAGTCTTGAAAGTCTTAATTTAAGTCATCAGTCAAGTCTAAAAACTCCTAAGTTAAGACATTATTCGAATCGTCAAAGTCTTAATTCAAGTCTTTATTCGAGTCTTATTTATCTATTTATTTATTTATTTATTCAAATTTATAGGCAGCAGTTACAACTGTTTTTCCTATATAAAAATATTACACTTATACTATATAAACTTTATAATATACAACAATCAAAAATTTGCAATCTATATAAACAAAAAGATGTAAAAGAAATTGATGTATGAGCTCGAGAACAATAGACGGTAGAAAAGAAGAGTAGAATATAAATTGAGATCATAATAGAAAGCTAATTTACAAAAGAAAAGAAGAAAAAAAGAATGTAGCAAAGATGATCGAAGAAAGATAGAAAAAGATGACTAGGGATGGACGACTAAGTTGTCGACTTTGGAGAGTGAGGGCTGGTGTCATTGAGCAGGTGTCGTTCCAATGGCCTGGAGACGAGCTTTGAAGGCGCTTAATGATGGGGCCGTCACTACCTCTGTGGGGAGATCATTCCAGGTGTTAGGCACTCGAATTGGCAAAAAATTTCGTCTTGGCAGGCGGATAGCTCTCTGCTGACGCAGCTTAAGGGGATGTCCTCTCAGGTTTGGAGTTGAGGCCAGAGTGTACAGATGGTCAAGCGGTGTGGAGTACAGGTGGTGGAGGATTTTATAAGTCTCAGCAAGGTCAAAGATCGTCCTTCTGTCGCTCAGGTTGGTCAGGTTGAGCGCCTTCAATCGCTGCTGATACGGTAGTTCTTGTAGCTGATGTGGAGTCTTTGACACTCGCCTGAGTACCCTCTCCAGTGCATCTATATCCTTGCATAGGTAGGGTGACCACACCGTAATGCCATACTCCAGTATGGGGGACACGTACGTGGTCAAGATCTTCCTCAGGAGCCCTGGACTCAAGGATGCAAACGCTTTCCTCGTTCTGTAGAGGAGTATTTGCCTTTCGGACCACAGACGCCACCTGGAAGTCCCACTTCAGTGATGGCGTGACGATAATCCCCAAGTCGAGTTGAGCAGTGGTGGCACCGATGGGATAGCCAGAAACAAAATATCCTTGGTGAGGGTTTCGGCTGCCAATGTGCAAAACGGAGCACTTAAGCGGGTTTAAGGGGATCATCCACTTCGTTGACCAATCGCTGATGTTGTCCAGATCTAGTTGGAGCTGTTTCGCATGTGTGTACGGATTGGCGTACAACTTGGTATCATCAGCGAATAAAAAAGATAAAAAGACTAAAAATTCAAGACTTTTATGAGTTCTATTGTTATTTATGTTGATATATTTTGCCCGTCTTTGTAGACATTATAATCAAGTGATTAGAATTATTATTTTGCCCGCGTTGTGAAGTCCTAATTTTTCCCAACAAAAAAAATAATTAGGAAATTTGAAATAGGGAATTCCTTAACAAAAATTGTGAATTTCCGAATAAAATCAGGAAATTTCCTAAATCCAATTTTTTACTAATAAAAATGAAATTTCATTGCTGCATTGTAAGGGTGCTGCAGCGTACCTTCAGGATATCTAAAAAATGAGAATGAATGATAAGTTATTATTATTATTATTATTATTATTATTATTATTATTATTATTCTCACAAAATGCGCATCATACAATTTGTTTGTGGACTATATTAATATTCACTTACAATAACGCGGTTTCGTCATATATATTACGTGGATTTTCAAACCGTGTTGTCACTGCGCGAAATAAACGCAGCTTAAACAGATAGCCATTATATTCATCAGGCTCTGCTGGGTGGTTGTGGTTTCGTGTAGTTCGGACGTCGCCATTCGGATATATTATTATACGTCCTCTGCAATGTAGACGTCCTCTACAGCAGCAAATGAGATACCTATAAAATTATAATGCTTAATACATGTAATAAAAAAATTAACAGTAAAAATCAATTAAAACAATTATAAAATTATTAAAAATTAAATTTTTAATTAAAAACTGTAATTGAAAATTACAGCACAGCACAACGATTTTTCATACTTTATTGTTCCATTACGACCAACACGATCCAAAGTAAGTCGGAATCCGTCGTGAAACCGTTCTTCGAAATTTTCGTCCGCGTTAACACCGATCCGGTAAAAAGCCATTTCGTATTCTGATGTACAGCTCAACAGAAACTGAAAATTTCTCTGATCTGTACATTATATATCGTGCTGTCGTTGTTGTGCCTGTCGATGAAACGATAACAAATCACGCTGTTTATTTTGATGTTTTCTTCCTAAGTACATCTTTTGTATCGATCAGAAAATTTTGAGAAATTAATCCGAAAATTGAGAAATCAGAAAATTGAATTATAATCTACCTATTATGTTGAATTTTATAGCAATTTTCATTGCAAGACAAATTTAAAATCAGTAAATTAAAAATTATAATTTGTTTAAATGTATGAATATTAACTACAAGCAATTTTTTTAATAAACAGTGAATAAATAATGGAATGTACAATGTTTTTTTAATTTGTCATTATCTTTGCAAAAAAATTTTTCAGTTTCCCAGTTTCCATTTTTTTAGTTTCCAACTTTCCTTCACACCGAGCGAAGATCGGTCCCGAAAAAAGCGAGCCACCTTGCGCACCGAAAAGTGAAATATGGTCTTAAAATTCAATCAAATACTTTTCACAATATAAAATGTTGGAAAACATGATTTCAAAAAGTATAAAAATTAGAGTGATACAAACTTCAATTCTATTCAGTTCAGCTTTATTTCACCTGACAATTACATTTTTCGCCAATTACAACATTCACATTAACTTAATTATCATTCATACTTAGTTTTACTTGTTCTATAAGCACAGCAAATGATGTAATCATTTCAAAGCAAATGAGTATTTATGTTGAAAAGAAACTATGTTGAAAGAAATCTTTTCCAAGCTGCTTTTCAAAATATTCGCTATCATCTTTGCCAGTCTTTTGTTTCATTTATTTACTTGATAAATTGTTTGAAATTATAAAATTAACTATGACGCATTGGCCGAGGTTATGTTATATGTTACTGACACTGATATTCCTCTGCATACTTGAAAGCCACGTTGCAATCTAGTGAAATTTCATCTCATCTCTGAATGAATGTATAGTTGATTCATTTCAAAGGCACAATTTGATACAAATTTGTTTAAATACACGTCCTGGCAATCACAATGAACACACGGCGATAAATAAACTTCTGTGGCGTGTAAGTCGTCGATAGAAGAGATTGTCATCTCAGGATCCTGAAGCAGCTGCAGGCCCGATTGCAAATTCGTAATTCCAAAAGTAACAGTCATGCTCTTGTTCTTCCATTTCTCTATCTTTTTTTATCATTTTGAAGATCTTTTTCCAACTTTCAATGGCTTCGTCGGTCGATGGGGTTGCTATTAGAGTCACTTTGTTTACAAAGATGTCCTTGTTAATAGATGTCACAAGTTTTGTCAGAATCATCTTCAAGTCATCTAAACTAGAAAGTTTAGGATCAATTGCTCTGAAGAAAGAATCCTTGATGCGAGCTGAAAAATTGAAATTGTAATGTTATGTCTTTCATTTTATTAATTTATTGAAAATTAAAGATTATAATTATAATATATATTTTACCTGAAAATTCATTGGCTTTGGGTTGTTCACACAGTCCAAATGTAAACAGAAATTAAATTTGCTCTAAACGCCATTCATGTTACAATATCATTGTTAATTATCGTCGATCCCATCTGTCTAAGAAAATGGCAAGCAAAATTGCAGCGGGGAGTTCGGTCATCGAGGCCAAAGAAAATGAGGTGAACACGTCTGGGTGCAAAAGTTTCATGTCCCAAACGTGACCATCAAATACCAATACCATAAGCAACCTGGAATTAAAAAACAACGTCACTCATGTTTTGGAAAAAAGACCGAACAATTTATTGATTAACTTTTTCAATAATTTCACAGGTTGAAATAAAATTTAAACGAAAGGCTCATTTTATAAATGGAAAAGAATGGTTATATCAAGTTAACAAATCAAAATAAAAAAAAATCATATATTGAAATAATTGGATTTCTATATTATCCAAACGTATTTTATATTTTTACATTTTTTTAAAGTTGAGTGATTAAAATGAGATTCATTGTACAGGAGTTCTAAAAAGGTCAAAGATGAAACTAAATAAGATTTAATTACCAGTGGGGAACGAGCATAATTGTGATTCGTCTCTGTTGTTTTAGTTAGAACAAGTCGAACACCGTGTACTGGGTGCCTTTCTTGATATCCTGCATCAAGTAGTTACAACTCTTCTCAAACTGTTCGTAAACTTCTGGCTGCACAGTTTTGTGACTCATTTTTCCGAACTTTTTCAACATCTCAATAGCCTTATCCGTTCTTCCACTAGTAATGTACCAACTGCAAACAATAATTTAGATCATTTAACTTACTTTTCGACATGGTTAAAATTATATTTGAATAATGTACGGAGCTAATTTTAAATAAATTTTAGGAAACGAATTTTTTTATTGTATGAATTATTTTGTATACCGTGCACTTTCTGGAACAATCGAAGGTGCTGCAAAAGCTGCCAATAATCATACTGCACTAGCAACGGACATTATTCTCCAGTCAGCAATCCGTGGCAGTATGCTAGCAGCAATCGCAAAGTATATTCCAAAGGACATAATTGCGACGAGTGTTCGATATTTTGGTCCAACGTATTCAATAACTGAAAATGAATGAATGAATGAATGTTGATTGATAATTTGAACAGAAAAAGTTGGGCTTGAGATTGAGATTAGGAGTGAAAGAGGAAATGCCGTGGAGTTTTTATTATCGCCTTACCAATAATGAAGAGGATGTTGAAACAGTTATCAAAAGATGTGCCAACGATTAGCCTGCAGACAGCAAAGGTCCAAAAACTGTCGTTGAACGCCGTAACAACGGATGCGACGAACCCGACGGCGTTGCAAGAAACCAAAACAGGAATACGACCGTAACGATCTGCTATGTAATCGAATATCAGGCCGTCGATTATGCTCCCAAGGAAGAAGGCCGATTGAGCGGCGGATCTCAGATATGTGTCTTGGCAAACCCATTCTATCTAAAAAGAAATCAAGTCTTAGAAAAAGTTATCACAAATTACAAATAATCCAGTGCGATTAATCAGATGAAACAGAACGTTGAAATAGCTCTTTTATTTTAATAAATATAAAACAACTTTTTTATTAAACCACTTTTGTAATCAATTTTGTGTTGATTTATTTGATCATTGTTGGATGTCCTATCAATGTAATACAGAAGACAATTTGTTTAATATAATATTAAAAATAATAAATTTTATATAAGAGTTACCACAATGCACAATTATTTAATCAAAATTTAAAGTGAATAAATTTTCTCAGAATTCATCCAAGGAGCCGAACCAGAATTAGCTTCCTTCTCGCTTTCATTTGAGATAATTATTTGACCTCACCTCTGAATGGATGTACACGACAATAAACTTTTACAAATTCAATGCACAATGTCAAAATCAAATGAACGACAATGAAAATGAAAGCAAAAAATTTATATACACACTTGAAAGCTCAAAGTTACCTCATAATTCTGGCCATATTCTTGTCTCTGATATCTGTCTAATTTAATTAATTAATTAAAGAGAGTTTTTTGACATACAAAAGTTTATACTTCACATTTACCTGCTGTCATTGCTTCCACTCACTGCTGTCATTACCTGCTTCCACCCACCACTCACCACTATTGTCGAATCCGACGGTACACTCTGAACGTAGGTCTTATTTTAAAACGCGCCTTAACTCAAACCTCCGACAAAAATTTTCAAATGAGCTTAAAATTCCTCGACATAACATTTATATTCGGAATAATACATTTTTGTGCAAACGTCGATTCGGTGCTGTAGTTATTCCTTAGTTTGTCTTTTCGGCGCATTCAATTTTCGTGGTACCGTCGGATCGGCGCCATCTGCATTCGACAATACGTAGTAATCCCCTCAACACCTCAGTGAGCGTGTTTTGATATTATTAACTCGTCTGCTTAATATCCGTACATTATATTCATCAATACGTTTCGTTTTTCAACAGTTTCTTTACTCTTTCCTCTAGAATAATATTTTTCAATAACAATTGTGTTTTTGAAGGGATATTTTATTAAGCGTTATTATCATAATCGAATAAGCCGCGAACCATCACCTATCAAACATAACCTCCACGGTATGATACACAAGAAGAATTGTATGTTGTAATATTAATTCATCGAAATATGGTAACATTATTTTTCATTATTAGCATTTATAGTTAATATTTTTTCTAACTTTGTTAATGTTTAAAATCTTTTGTTCAGGCAAGCGATAGAAAAGGAACTTTTAAAGTTGAATATTTGCAAAAGATTGAAAAAGAAATACAAGAGCAATGGGAAAAATTAAAAGTATATGAACAAGATGCAAAGGATGGCGATAAACGCAAACCAGATGAAAAATTTTTCACAACCTTTCCTTTTCCATATATGAATGGAAGATTACATTTGGGGCACACATTTTCATTGTCAAAATGTGAAGTAAGTAATTTTGTCTATTATTGATACAACAGTAAAACATGACCCTTAGAATGTTTGTCTAAAATTTCTGTTGTTACAAATGAAATTTCACATTTTTGTTTATCAAATAAAAAAAATTATAATATTAGCCAAAAATATATCTCTCTCTTAAAACTTTTTAAATAATTATTTGAAGTGCCACAATTCTCCCGGAATTTCACTTTTACTCTAATTGATGCTAAGTCAATTCGTTTTTATTTTTATTTTCAATTTTCTTTACAGTTTGCAGTTCGATTTAATAGGCTTTTAGGCAAAACAGTGCTATTTCCGTTTGGATTTCACTGTACCGGAATGCCAATTAAAGCTTGTGCTGATAAGCTTAAAAAAGAGATGGAACAATTCGGATACCCGCCAAAATTCAATTCAATTGAAACTGCCATTGAAGAAAAAATCGAAGATGTTGTAATGAAAGACAAGAGCAAAGGAAAAAAAGTAAATATATTTTATCAATTTGATGTTTGCATCATGAATTGTTTTATAACTTGATAATTAATTGTAGAGTAAAGCTACAGCAAAGGCGGGGACAGCTAAATATCAATGGCAAATCATGCAAAGTCTTGGACTTGAAGACGAGGAGATCAAAAAGTTTGCGGATCCTAATTATTGGCTGGATTATTTTCCACCTCTTGCTGTACAGGATTTGAAATCAATTGGGTTGCATGTAAGGCCGAATATTTTATATCTAAATAATTTTTTTCTTAATTTCAACATAGTAATTTTCATTTACAGTACTTACTAATCTTTAATTTTTATGCACTTAAGGTTGATTGGCGAAGAAGTTTCATAACTACAGACGTAAATCCGTTTTTCGATTCCTTTGTAAAATGGCAATTCAATCATTTAAAGAGCAAAAACAAGATCATGTTTGGGAAGCGGCATTCAATTTATTCTCCACTCGATAAACAGCCTTGCATGGACCATGACCGATCGACTGGTGAAGGTGTTGGTCCACAAGAGTACACTCTCATCAAGATGAAAGTACTACAACCATACCCGGAAAAATTGAAGTATGAATTTCATCGTTTTATGATGCGTTCTTTTCTAATATCATATTTCTCTAGAAATAGTTGGTAGAAGTAGAAACTGTAATCATGTAACATAAATTTATTTAATTTCCATAAATTTTTAGAAACTTTGGAAATTCTAAAATATTCTTGGTTGCTGCCACTTTGAGACCAGAAACGATGTACGGACAAACAAACTGTTGGGTTCGTCCGGACATGCAGTACATCGCATACAAAACTAAGAGCAATGACATTTTCATTTCCACAAGAAGAGCAGCCAGAAATATGGCTTATCAAGATATTCTTGACGGAGAAGAAGTCAATGAATTAGCAAAACTTATTGGTCAAGTAAGTGCAAACGAATATTTTTCACATTTTAATCAAAGATGTGTGCAATTCAAATGACATGAACATAACTTCTAATTATCTTAATTTTAGGACATAATTGGAGTGAAATTGGAGGCTCCACTGACGTCTTACAAAATTATATATACTTTACCGATGCTCACCATTAAAGAGGACAAGGGAACAGGAATTGTAACATCAGTACCTAGCGATTCGCCAGATGACTATGCAGCTCTTGTTGATCTGAAAAAGAAACAAGCTTTAAGAGAAAAGTACAACGTCACGGATGATATGGTTCTTCCTTTTGAACCGGTAAACATAGTTTTCAATTAAAAAAGATCTTTTAATGTTACAATGAGTGATTATAAGATTATGATTTTAGGTGCCAATCCTAGAAATCCCTGATCTTGGAAATCTGGCTGCTGTAACAGTGTACGAAAAGCTTAAAATTCAATCGCAAAATGACAGGGACAAACTTCTGGAAGCCAAAGAAATGGTTTATCTGAAAGGTTTTTATGAAGGAGTCCTGCTAACGGGCGAACACAAAGGAAAGAAAATTCAAGACGTAAAGAAATTGATTCAGAAATCGTTGATTGAAAAAAAAGAGGCGATCATTTATTACGAGCCAGAAAAAACTGTGATTTCACGATCCAATGACGAGTGCGTAGTCGCTTTATGCGATCAGTGGTACTTGAATTATGGTGAAGACAAATGGAAAGCAAAGGTCGAAGAAGCTTTGAAGAATGCCAACACGTACCACGATGAAGTTCGCAGAAACTTCCAAAGTTGTCTGGATTGGCTGCACGAGTATGCCTGCTCAAGAACTTTTGGCTTAGGTATTTACATTAATATAAAAAAAATAATATTAAAAAATGAAACATATCTAATCCTATATGATTATAGGCTCAAGATTACCGTGGGATGAAAACTGGTTGATCGAATCTCTATCAGACTCTACAATTTACATGGCCTATTATACAATAGCTCATTTTGTCCAGGGCAACAGTTTCAAAGCAGACAAACCGAATCCATACAATATCAAGTATGACAATATATTCTTAGCTATTATTCAAGCTAATTATAAATCAAGTCATAATAATTTTCTAAATCAATCTGTTGAATCTTTCCAGGCCTGAACATATGACTGCTGAAGTTTGGGATTACATCTTCTGTCTCAGAAAAGATTTCCCAAAATGTTCAATTGCTAAGGCTACCCTCGATAAAATGCGTAACGAGTTCAAGTTTTGGTATCCACTCGACTTGAGATCTTCAGGCAAAGACTTGATTCAGAACCACTTGACATTTTTCCTGTATAATCATACCGCAATCTGGCCGGATCGTCCTGATCTTTGGCCAAAAAGCGTACGCTGTAACGGTCACCTTCTATTAAATTCTGCCAAGGTTCGAATTAAAGTGATATTCTGTGCCATATGATTAACTTTTAGTCTGTATCCCTTGAAACTTTTCTTAATGTCTTACTTCCTCTATTTTAATATACTTTTTTCATTTTCAGATGTCCAAATCGGATGGAAATTTCCTTACGCTAACGGACGCAGTTTCTAAATTTTCTGCCGATGGAATGCGTTTATGTCTAGCTGATTCAGGCGATTCAATAGACGATGCAAATTTTGTTGAGAGTATGGCAGATGCCGGTATTCTTAGACTCTATAACCTGATTGAATGGGAAAGAAATTCTCAATGGAGAAATTGCCTTGAGACAGGATGAATCAACAACTTTCAATGATGGAGTATTCGAAAGGTTTCTATTCATCTGCAATTGTTACAGTTTTCCATTTAAAATATATCATCATATTAATATCTATCTAATTATGTTTGTTTTAGCGAAATCAACCTGAAGATAAAAGAAACTGGTGATCATTACTCAAAAATGTTGTTCAAAGAAGCTTTGAGGACTGGATTCTTTGAGTTCCAAGCTGCTAAAGATAAATATATTGTTTTAAGTGCCTCAGACAAGCCGAAACTGAGTTTGCTCAAAAGATACATTGAAATTCAAGCGTTAGTTTTGTCACCCATTTGTCCACATGTTGCAGAATACATCTGGAAATTGCTCGGAAAAGTAAGTCTTCTCGTTGAATTAAAATATAAACTTTTTCGTCTAACTGTTGAAAATTTGAAATTATTTTTGATAATTCAACGTCAGTTCTTCATTCATTTATCGGTAAGAATAAACGATTTAGATTAGATATAAATATTTTTGTTATTTTAGAAAACAAGCATTGTTGAAGCACGTTGGCCAACTGTAGGAAAAATTGATGAGATATCAATCAAAGCTTCGCAATATTTGATGGATGCCGCTCACTCGTTTAGGATTTACTTGAAAAATTATCTTACTGTGAAGAAACCGAAGGAACAGGCTGCAAAAGATAAACCGAATGTCGGAACTGTTTACGTTGCTAAACAATATCCACAGTGGCAAAGTATAGTACTTACCACAATGAAAAACATGTATTTGTACGAAATTTTATTTTTCCAACAAACTTTACTAATTTCTTTATTTTTACTGCATTTATTATACATTATTTTCAAAATGTACTTTTTACTGTTGACTTCAATATATTTTTTTATTTATACTAAAAATTACATTCGATATACCATTAGATGAATCTTACAATAAATTCAAAATGTAATTTTTGATTGCAAAATACGGAAAAAACATTTTCATTTACCAATTATATTGTTCCATCTATAAAAAAATTTCAAAAATCATGAAATTGCTTCTTCGATGTTGAGCAAATAATTAGTTGGAATAACTACAAAGTAACAATAATAACAAATAACAGACTTTTTTCTATTATTATATTTATTTTCCATTTTACAGGATAACAAAAACATTTTACCAGAGAACAAACTCATCTCCGCAAAACTGAGCACTATTCCTGAACTGAAAAAATACATGAAACGAGTAATGCCTTTTGTACAAGCAACGAGAGAGAAGTTAGAGAAAACCAACATCTCTGCCTTGAATTTAACTTCTGAGTTCGATGAATTCAAACTGTTATGTGAACACAAGGAGTATATCTTGAACACTTTAGATGTATGTATCCAAGCAATTAACATTGAAACAAAATTAAATTATCATCAATATTGTTTTATCTCTATTGTTTTTTATTTTTAATTTTATTCACATTTTTATTATTATTTTTAAATTCTTTTTTTAGCTTGAAGAACTGGAGGTCAAATATTCAGACGAGGCATCCGACAAGACTAAAGAGGAATGCTGTCCTGGAACACCGTACATCAGTTTCTCTGTCAAACCATCAGTCTTGGTAAACTGCGTCAACCAACAACTCTGCAGTGGATATTTTTCCATACCATTGAGAATCTCCCAAGGAACAACTGTTGACTCAGTTAAAAAAGTCATTGCTCGGGACGTTTCTCAGAGTATGTTATCTGAATTAACTTCAAGCTTAACCTTATCTGAATATAATTCAAATTAATTTTCTTTGTTTAATTTGTTCTTCGAGCTTTTAAAACTTGTCTATCAAATTTTAATGTGACTGAACAATTTTTCAGATGTTTCTTCCATCAAGCTACACCGTTACATAGATCCGAACAGTGGTTCCCGGGTCATTCCAAATTGCGACGATCAACTCAAGGGTGCAGTAGAAATTAATAACAGCGCAACTTTCTCTGTGGATATCGCAAAAGGAACCGTCCAAATTCAAGACGGGAAGGAAAATCATCCACTGGGGTTGCAAATCATTTACGAAGTGAAAGCTTAAAGAGAATAAGTCTTCTTTTTTATTAACTCTTTGTAAAAAAGTACTTTGAATAAATTTTAAAATCATAACAGTACGCTTTGATATGAACCAATTAAAACCGCATTTGAGAAGACATAAAAATGGATACTGCATGATAATGAAAGGTTCCCTGGTGTTATCTGCGTGTGATTACGTAAATGGACGACTTATTTGTTAGATTATGGCGCATTGGGAAAAACACACACAAGACGTGAACGAACATTATCAGCTGTCAAGTGACGCAACGAGCTTTCGCTCAATTGCGGCTTTTTTGCTGCGTACGTTTTGTTCACGTGATAAAATACCTTGAGTATCAAAGATGTTTTTATTTTTTTTATTTTTTTCTGAAGAGAAAAATTGACAGATAACGGGTTAATGATTTTGGTATCGCGAATAATAAATATGTGTACGTGCAACGCGCACACACTGCCAACACGTCAAAACAAACCGATTTAATAAACATGATGAATTGCAAGATACAATATTTCGTCTTATTACAATAAATATAAACTTATCCCAGAATTGGTTTTCTAGATAATTGCATCGAAAGATAAGGCTCCGATTGTTTGTTCAAGTTTACATAGTCGAAGTTGCACAATCATGAATTTGCATCTGATTTAAAAAAAAGGAGCTCAAAATAATCAAGAGAGAAGTAAACAAAAAATTAAAAGGATGTTATAACGTTCATGAAATGATGTCAAATATACAATTATCCATTTTTTTTGCAGCAATGCATATCAAATTCAGTTGATGCCTCCGCTGTGACAAAATGATAAACAAATCGTAAACAAAATGACCAGACAGTTTAAACGCTTGTCACAAACAGCCTGTCTCGTCCGTTTCGTTGCTTTTCTGAACAACAGAAAGCCATAACTCATCGATTTCTCAAAATTTTTATTCTGTGATTTTCACTTAAAATCACAACGAAAAATGTCATTTAAACAGTTAACAATTATACAGATAGAATCAAAAAAACAAATTTGTGTTAATTATGGAAACAATCTGCTATAACATCCCCGTTGTTGCAGGAAGGATAAGATTTTGGGTTGAGAAGGTGGTCAAGTATGTTTGTTGGTCCATGTACGAATTCTCTCGCGGATCTTGGGCAAGTGAGCAGCGTACGTTCGGCAGCAGCCTCCGATGTACTTGGCCCCGAGGTCAAGCCAGTCGTGAACATAGACTTCGGGCGAGCAGGTTTCGCCCTCGAAGCGCCAGCCGGTCTGAACGGAGTACTTCTCGCCGCTATTGGGGTAGACGACCAGCGGGATGGGTTGAGTGCGGTCCCGGTTGATGTCCTTGAGGAGCGGGCCACAGTGCTGAGGGGCGATGCAGTTGACGCCGATGGCGAGCAGCTGACCGGGGCTGGCCTTCTGGTAGCACTCGAGTGCAAACTTGGTGAAAGCCGTGCCGTCAGCTAGGCAATTGTTGAGCGGATCGCAGGAGAACGAAAGCCAGGCCTTAATGTTGGGGA
This sequence comes from Trissolcus basalis, assembly GCA_025266255.1. NCBI lineage: Eukaryota > Metazoa > Arthropoda > Insecta > Hymenoptera > Scelionidae > Trissolcus > Trissolcus basalis. The sequence goes on from JAAMPD010002553.1 coordinate 13,495, forward strand.
ACTCACGCAGCAGCTCCACCAGGGCTTCTGCTTCTTCCGCCACCGGGATCGTCTCGAGGGCGAGCATGTCGACCCCCGCCTGAACAAGGGTGCGCATGCGCGGCTTGTGCCATTGCTTCAGAGTGTCCTTGGAGACGGTGCCCGCGTAGTCACCGGTGTACTCCGAGCCATCGTGGAGGCTGGCGCCGTAAGGCCCGCACGAGCCCGCGATCAGAGGCTGCCTGTTGATGACGGTGCTCTTGTAGCGCGACTCGTTGTGGTACTGGTCAACCGCCTTGATCGTCAACTCAACCGCCGTGTTGATGAGGTCGAGGCTCTCCTGCTCGCTCGCGTTCAAGTGCTGCGCGAAGCCCGTCACCGAGGCCTGGTAGGTGTTCGTCTGGATGATGTCGGCGCCCGCCCGCAAAAAGTCCAGGTGCGTCGCCAGCACCGCGTCCGGATTGCTCACGAGGTAGCGCGCGGTCCACAGGGGATCGCCATCGATCTTGTCGCCGACGTGGGTTGACAATTGCGTCGACAAGCCCCCGTCCAGCACTTTCACGCCCGACATCGCGACTGATTGCCGCGGAGTCTCCTTCGTTCGACCTCAGTCGGACCGTACCGCCGCTCCATCTCGGTCCAAAGTTCTACTGATAATAATTACAACATACCATTCCGCTATCCGCTTTTTTCCGTCCCTCCACTCGTCCCTCTTCTACACGCAAACTTTGATGCACGGCCATTTTCTCTTTTCTCCCTCGATGAATTTCTTCTTTCCCAACGCAAACTTGTTATAAATAACAA
>JAAMPD010002554.1:0-14270 GCA_025266255.1 Trissolcus basalis
TAAAAAATACGTCAAACTAACCTCAGAGTTGAAATTCGATAGAATTTACTATAATCTATAGTAAAATTCATTACATATGTGTAAAAATTTCAGATATCTATATTGAATTTTATTATATAGTAAAAAATTTCAGATATTTAAATTGAATATTACTGTATATTCTCAAGTGAAATCTTTTATAAAGACAATCAAAATCTTATGTAAAATCTTGAATCAAGTCTTTTAAGGCGATATTGAAGTCCTATAAGTATATGAAATGTTCAAAAAATATCCTAAATAATAATAGTGATAATCGGGGAATCAATCCGGAGAATCCGAAAACCTACTGTTCTTGAGAATACAAGTAAAATTTTAGAATAGAACGTTTGAAATTGAATAGCGGGGTATTTCGTAAAAAATACTTGACCAGAAAGACTTTTATTGTCAAAGCATTGAACTAAGTCTTAATTATTTTAATTAAAACAATAAAATTGAAACAGGGGGTTGGCGCGCGTAGCGCGCAGGGGGCGCAGCCCGCTTAGCGGGCGTAGCCCCCTAGTTTGAATAAAATAAATAATGAAAACCAAACGTACAAAATGTTTAAACTTTTTCAAAGTTGAAAGACAAACACAAAGCCATTTTCCGGCCGAAATCCGTTTTTTTCGACATAAAATTGTTAATAACTTTTGAACTAATGAACCAATCTCCTTGCAAGTTGGTTCATCTGAAAGGGGGCATTTTTGCGCTTCTTTCAGATATAAATACAAGGCGCAATGTTCAACCGTTCGGATTTCGACCTTCGAGGCACCGAGCGCAAAGACCTTTTCCGGCCGAAATCCCATTTTTTCAGCATAAAGTTGTTAATAACTTTTGAACTAATGAACCAATCTCCTTGCAAGTTGGTTCATCTGAAAGGGGGCATTTTTGCGCTTCTTTTTGTTATGCATAATAGTTTTACAACATAAACTTTTCAATAAAAAGTGAACCAATCTTTTTGCAAGTTAGTTTTTCTATGTGATAGAAAGCTTGTTCTATTTTTGATTGTATATGAAGAATATTTTTTTATCAGAAGAAAGAGAAATGACAACAAAGGTTTTTCATCGAATGCATTCAAAAACAATTTCTTTTTCTTGCTGAAATTGTTAGAATGGTAAGGATAATTAGAATGAATGAAAATTATAGAGAAATGGTTGTAGAAATAAAGTTTTATTAAGATGAATTTTAATTTGTTGTTACATACATCGTAAAATGATTTAATGTCATATATTATATAAATATTAGTATATTAATTTAGAAATACACTAATATTTATATATACATGTTCTTGGGTCGCTCCTTAGTATAACTTACTTTATTTTTGTTGTAAGTTATAAGCCCTTTCACCACGTCAAGGTGCCGCGACCCCTAGAAAGGGTTGTCGCTTAAAGCAGACAATGCATCTTGTTATAACGTCGCTGAAACAGCAGACAAAATCATTCTGCACGAAGGTCGCACCAGAGGCAGACAAATTTTTTGTGTAAGAGGTCGCATTTTAAGCAGACAAAGAGTTTAACAAACACAGTCGCTCAATCGGCAGACAAGAAATAGTGTTTAACTTGTCGCTTGAAAAGCTGACATAAACTTTTTGGTAATGTCGCTGCAACAGCTGACAATTTTTTTGTCCTTTACTCATCCTCAAGAAGAAAGTCATAAGGATCAACCTCATCGCTCCTCTGAATGCGCAATGCGGGTTTATCCTTCTTTTCTAACTTGTATAATGTTGAGGAGGACATTAATGATAAATGTCTCTCATCAACAACCATAGTTGCAGCTTTTTCCCGTCTACTTTTCAACGCACTTTTGACCACACACAATGCGTTGATTGTGGATGGCTCAAGTTTGTTTCGTTTTTTTGTTACGAAATCAGTTAACATCGAGAAAGCTCTTTCTGCATCGGCATTAGAATTCGGAAGAGATCTCACGGTGTTAATAAGTTGGCGCAACTGAGGAAATCTAAAATTATTCTCTAAATCACATTCCGAGACAACAGCTTTCCACATCTCGTCGAAGGTTTTGTTCAACAAGTTGAGGTGCTGTTGCATCGGAAATGTTGAGGGTAAAAAATCCCACTCAATTTGAAGCGCGTCAATGTCGATGCCACCGATTTTTTCCGCAATCGATTTGACAGCTTCAGAAGTTTTCCTCCGATTCATCGAAGACAGAGCTATGTTCGGTTGAAAAACAAGCAACTGTCCTAAAAATTTGTCCTCGAAAGGTAATCGCTTCCGAATCTCGTTGGCTGCAGTTACGTAAAATTTAAGGCAGTTTTCGCGGATTTTATCATGAATAACATTCTCGCCTTTCTCATTTAATTGTTTTAATATATTTTCGCAATCAGACCCAACTGAGACCTCATGAAGAGGCAGTTGGATGCTGTCTGCAGAAAAATCTGCATTTCGTATAGCATTCATGTCTTTTAGAATACTGGGTCTAACAAAGTGACGGAGAATTCCTTGTAGAAATTCAACCGAACACAACTGAAGGACATGAATACGAGTTTCAACCGCTTGGAATTTGACATTAAAGTCATCAAATTCTTTCAAAGCATAATTCAAAAAATAGAAATATGCTTTTGTGTCCGGTTTCTGCATCATATCAAGAAGAGTTTCGGCAGTTTTGTTTTTTTCGCTTACCGCGAGTTCTTGAAGGAATAACAACAAGGAATTCCAATTTTCCAAAACTCTTCGTATGCATGCAGAACGAGACAACCAACGAGTTTCAGCCAACTTCAAAATTTGCCGCGGGTTTTCTTGAAAGCATGCCTGCATGTTTCGGAAAATTGCAGTTCGTTTAGCACTGGTGCTCAGAAAAGTTGAAATTTTTCTAAGCAGGTCCTCGCAAACGTTAGGAATTTGTTTGCAAGCAGCACTTGCAATCAATGCGCACGAGTGACAAGGACATGGCAAAATCAAAATGTCCTGGCAGACGTTTTTCAGCAAAGTGCAGAATGATTGATTGCATCCGGTCATTACGGATGCATTATCGCATGAAACTCCGACGATGTTATTAAAAGGGATGCTAAATTTATACATTGTTTTTTGAAATGCTTCGAATAATTTGGAAGCCGAACAATTTTGAGCGTCAAGTAAAATCAATTCTAACAATTGAACTGTGCATTCAAAAGTTCGTGGATGAACATATCTTACCACGAGTGCCATCCATTTTTTGTTCGTCAAATCGGACGTTTCATCTATGAAAATTGAAAACTTGGTCTCGCGCAGAATATTTGCCAAGTTTTCGGTTTCTACCGGGCACAAAACATTTTTCAAAATGTATCGTAATTTTGCGCGTCCGACTTTCATCCCTTCTAAAACATCCTCAGAGGCGATGGTTTTGAAAAATTCTGCAAATTTCGTTGCAGCTGTTACCGAAACATTACTTTCAGCAAGCAAAGCTGCATAACGAATTTCCGCAATTTTTCTTTTCTCATCGTATGTTTCGATGTTAATGTCTCTTTGAACGTTTTTCATGGTGTCCGCGTGAAAACGACTCCCATGACGTTCAATGTTGCCAAGACTTGCGGCAAACGATTTATCACAAATAGCGCAGTGAAATGAAAATGGTTGGTCGACAGATTCACGCAACCATGGTTTAAATCTCTCATCGTCCAACCATTTTTTGCTAAATTTCACTTTTTTAGGTTTATTATTTTGCTCCGGTGAAGTGTCCAAATTCTTTTTTTCGTGGCTTTCATGATGCCTTTTTACATGGCCACTTCCGCAAACAAAGTCACGGTTGCACAGAATGCAATGAAACTTTGTTTCGTCATTTTCACATTCGCGAATCCATGTTTTGTATCGCTCATCTTCGAGCCATCCTTTAACAAAACATATTTTCTTTTTTTTCCTAGACACTTCACCGGTGCTGTCAGACATTTTTAATCGAAAAAATTAAATTAGCTCGGTAAAAAAAACCTTTCGAAGCAAAGGTGCTCAGAAAAATATTTAAAAATCGGTTACCGGAACTGACAGATTAATCACAAATATTTATTATATATTCTGATTAATCTGTCGTCTTTTAATTTGTTTTTCGGAAAAAAATGAACAATGAAAAAATTAGTTTCAATTTGCCCGGAAACAATAACAAACCGACAAGAACTCCGAAATGTCGACAGCAAAAAAAAGGCGATTAAATTTCAGCTATTTTTAAACAAACAATAGTCGGTTTAATTTGTTTTTCAATTTTTGATTATAAAAAAAACTGATTCGTACAACAAAACGAGACTACGAATGTCGCCCGGGCAAATTGTTCAACTAACCAACAAGTTGCTCCGAAATGGCAAGAAAACAAATGATTGATTTCGACTGATTTATTGGTTTTTTCCGATAAATCAGTCGATATTAATACAGTTCGAAGTTTATTCAAGATAATAAACTGAACTTCAGCACAAACAATGCTAACTTACCTGATTTTAGGTGATTTGCAACGCACGAGATGCTTACTCCTTCATCAAGTAAGGTAGTGTAATTTGTTGGTTATTTAGAACAAAACATTTAGGCTCGTTAGGGTGAATTTGCATCAAAATGGTAAAAATGTCCGTTTATTATGTTTGAGTGCATTTTTCAGTTGTTTTTATGTATTCGAATGCTTTTCGAACTGGAAAATTATAAAATAAATAAATATAACAATAATATTTGGATATGACTAAAAATGTGAGAAGTAACGAAAAGATGAAAAAAACGAATAATTCTCCAAATAAATATCGAAAATGTTCACAAAATATTGAAAATGAAACAAAAATTAAATAATCTATGTATATTTATTGTAAATGAAATAAACTAATTTTATGGGAAAAATTTATTTCTTTTACTGAATGTCCTTGACCTTGAGATGAAAACGACACATTGTTTGTATACTTTTTATTTATGCATAAGAAATAAAACATTTTCACTTATATAAAAGTTAGTTATATGAAAATTACCAACATTCCTAATGTTACCCTAAAGTTGGTAACGAATATTCGCGACATACTCAGTTCATTGTTTTGGCAGGAGAGAACAAGGTAATGTAAATGAAATGTACTTTTCCTATAATATAATGTTTAGTATGTAATATGTTAATTAAGATTTTGTGTATTGAATAAATGCATGTCTTAAGTTTAGCTTTTTCAGAAATATTTTTGTATTATTTTTGGTATTTTTGTTCTAATAACCTATTAACATTAACTTTGTTTTCATTTTCAGATGTCAACGAACATGCCAGGACAGGATGCCACCCCAAGTGCGGAGGAGAATCACACCTCCGACGTGCCGGTCGAACCAACCCCAGGGGTTGATAACCCCATGTCATCGGGGGGTGGTGCGCCAGCGAAGGCGCAGTCGGAGGTCGTTCCTCCTCCCACGCAGGAGCAACCCCCGAAGAAGAGTAAGTTGGAAAGAATCAAAGATTGATTTAATTAATTTTTATTTATTTTGATTAATTAATTTTCAATTTTGGTTTATTTTTTCAGAAAAACGAGGAAAAAATGGTGGCCAAAAACACCGCGACTGGCTGGCGCGTCACGCTAACGGCGCCCAGCGAAGAGGTCGCGGTGGAAGGGGACGAGGACGAGGGCGAGGACAAGGGCGAGGAAGAGGTCGCCAGGATTGGTGGGGTGGGCCGGGGCCTATGTGGGGCCCACCCCAATTTCCACGTGGACGTGGACATGCCTCTACCCAGAGGCATGTCGTGATACAAAATTATTTTATGTAAATTTTTTTTTTATGAATATATATTATATTAATAAAAATTTAAATTGGAATTATACGATGTTCTTTGTTTTATTGTCTCACTCTTCCCAGAATAAAAAAAATAATTCAATCTTTCTCTTTTTTTCTCTTTTGAAAAAATCCATGGCATGGGTGATGTCATAAAATTTTAAGCTCCAAAAATCGGCTTTTGTTTTGAAATTGAAAATGAGAAAAAAAATAATAAAAGGGAAATTCGTGACCAAAACAAAGATAAGATGAATCGATTTTATTATTTTTGATAATTTAATTCAGTCGTAGTGGTTCAATCTAAGTGTACACAACTACGAATTTTTGTGTCCAGTGTTAATTGGGTAAATTTTATTTTATTTTTATTATTTTGATAAATAAATTTAAAAAATGAAATATTATAAAATAAAAAAATGATGATCATATATATAAATATATATACTGCTAGATTATTATTACAAACTGAATATAACTAAGCAATATATATACTATATATATAGCATATACACTGAGCGATATAGTACCTTACTCCTGTATGTAGTGTATATATAGCTTAATTATATCCAGTTCGTATAATAATATAAAGCAGTGTGTTTATTATATATATATTTTTTTGTTGATACATTTGATATATTATTAATATAATTATTATTATAATACTGATAGATATTTTTAAAATACTATATTTACATGTTTATATACATATATATACTCAGATATAAAATGTAATAACCTGTTAATTATATATGTATTTTCTAAACTCTTAACTGGTTATTGCTGTATGTATCTAATATATATATACTATTTTATATACTGTTTCATTATTTCTGATAATAGTTCTCAAGCACATAAAAAATATAATAATGTTCTTATTTTTTCAGGAGCTGATTTCGAATCTAACAAGATTTGAAAGACATATATATTATAATTATATATTGTATAATATAATATATATTTATAATATATAGAAGTTGTTATATATATATACGAGTACAATATTATAGATATACGAGTACAATATTATAGATATACGAGTACCATATTATAAATATATACGAGTACAATATTTTAGATATACGAATAAATATAGTATAGATATACGAGTGAAATATACATTCCTGATTTCTGAAGAGATTTATTGATTACGAAAAAATGAATTCAAATAATAATTCAAATACACCGGTCTCGGACCCGGTCATGGATGCAGAACATATTGAAAATTTTGGTAACTCTATGTCGATTGAACAGGAAACAGATGCTCAAGGAGTAACGAAAAAACGAGGAAGACCTAGAAAACATCGAACTGCTTCAGAAGAACAAGAGCATCTATTAGAATTGAAAAGAAGAAAAAAAGAGCGCAATAAAGAATATTATACAAAAAAAACTATACCAAATAAGTCAATAACCAAAAACTCTAAAAAAAGAGGAAGACCGATAAAATATCTAGAATCGATATCAAATGCGAATGATGGAAGTTTACCATCAACTTCGACACAATTTGATAATCATAATGAAACTGGAACTTTTACATCGAGGCGATCTAATAGTGAGCAACAACAAACTGATAGAATGAATCATTTATCTAATAATATTTCAGAGCATTATATTGGAGAAATGAACATAGAATGTATTCACTGTAAGGCTAAACATTTTAAACCAGAAAAAGTATTCAATAAAGGAAACTCATTCAATGACTGTTGTAGTCATGGTGCTGTTCAACTTGAACCTCTGCCATTTGTCGATGAATTAAGTGAATTATTTGAATATCATCATTCCAAATCAAGCACGTTTTTCGAACACATTAGAGCATATAACAACTCATTATCATTTGCATCTTTCAACGCCAATTTAGTTCAATTCCTATCTAGGCGTCCAGGACCATTCTGTTTCAAAATTCAGGGACAGATATATTATCAGATGAATACTGCATTGCAACCTGGAAATGATAAACCTTCTTTTGGACAGCTCTATATAATTGATCCCAATGAAGCAACAGATTATCGTTTAGAAGGAAACAATCAATTAGATTCTGATCTCTTACACTCTTTGGATAGCATCATTAGGCAAAACAACGTTTTTGCTCAATCATATCAAATGATGTATGAAGAAATCGAAAATCAAGTACAAAATGCTAGGTTGAATAACACAACAAATCCAGAATTATGTATGACATTTTCTATGAGGCCTGGAATGGATCCACGAAGATATAATGTACAACGAACTAATGAAGTTGCTGCGATATTCACTACAAATGCTGATGGAGAAATCCCTGAAACTTTCCTTACAATAAGAAATCGAGTTTCAAAAGAATTGAAATGTATTAGTAGCATAGATCCAAATGTTGAACCTCTTATATATCCATTATTTTATCCATATGGTACAAGAGGTTATCATCCAAATTTATTGAGAATCAATTCTACTAAGAGAGTTTCTCGAAGTGCTTATATAAAATTTCGTATGGCTATAAGATCTGAATTTAATGCTTTCTTAAGAGGAGGCCGATTATTCCAACAATGGACCGTAGATAATTATGTTAAAATTGAGCAAGATAGAATAGCATACTGTAAAAATCATCAAAACGAATTGCGCCTAGATTCGTATCGCGGTTTGATGGATCATCTAAATACTGTCAGTAACGATAGTAATAATCGCATTGGAAAAGTTGTGGTACTGCCATCTACTTTTATTGGTTCTCCACGTAATATGATGCAAAATTATCAAGATTCAATGGCTGTCGTTAGAAAATATGGTAAACCAGATTTGTTTATTACAATGACATGCAATCCAAAATGGCGTGAAATAGAAGAAAATTTATTACCTGGTCAATCAGCTTGTGATAGGCCTGACCTTTGTGCTAGAGTTTTCAACATCAAAAAAGATCGTTTAGTCGATAAAATAATTAAAGAAAAATTTTTTGGAGAAACTGCAGCTTATATATATGTTGTAGAATTTCAAAAACGAGGCTTACCCCATGTACATTTATTAATTACATTGAAACAAAATTTTAAAATAACTACTCCAGAGATAGTTGATCGTTATATATCTGCTGAAATTCCTGATCCTAATGATGATCCTATATTGTACGAAATTATTATGAAAAATATGATTCATGGCCCATGCGGAGATTGGTGTATAAAAGATAAGAAATGTTCAAAAAATTTTCCAAAACCATTTCAAGATACAACCGTCATTAATGCAGATGGTTATCCAAGTTATCGCCGTAGAAATAATGGTAAAATTTATGAACGATCTCGTAATTATATGGTGAATAATAGTCATGTTGTTCCATACAATCCAATATTATCACTATACTTCAATTGTCACATTAATGTGGAAATTGTATCAAGTATAAAATCCGTTAAATATCTATATAAGTATGTATTTAAAGGAAATGATGCAGCAACAGTTACGATTTCGAATAATACTACAAACGAAGAAACTATAGATTATGATGAGATAAAACAATATATTGATGCAAGGTATGTAAGTCCAGTTGAAGCGTGTTGGCGTATATTAAGTAAACCTTTACACAAAAAGAGTCATGCTATTGTGAGATTACCAGTGCATTTGCCTCATGAACAAAGTATAGTTATAGACATGGATACTTTTGACGGTGAACAAATTAATTCATTAAATGAATCCAGTATGCTTCTTGATTATTTTGCATTAAATGATCGTGATCCAGAAGCTCGGCAATATTTTTATTCTGACATTCCATTGTTTTATACATTGAAGAAAGAAAGAGTTGATGGCCAATTAGTTCATCGTTGGAAAAAAAGACAGTCTCATTTCAATTGCATTGGTAGAATGTATTCTGTCAGCCCTACTCAAGTAGAATTATTTCATTTACGATTATTACTACTTACAATTAAAGGAGCTACAAGTTTTGATAATTTAAAAACTGTTAATGGAATTGTTCATCAAACGTTCATTGATGCGTGCATAGCACTAGGTTTGGTAGAAACTGATACTGAGTGGGATCGAGCATTAAATGAAGCAGAAATATGGATGATGCCTCGTCAATTACGAAACTTATTTGTAAGAATTTTAATTCATTGCCAACCAATACATCCTGATAAACTTTGGGATGAACATAAAATAGCATTATCAGAAGATTACACACATCAATTTGGATCAGTTGATGTAGGCCAAAGAAAAGCATATGCTCAAATAAATTCACTATTGAATTTAAATGGTTTTAATATTACTGATTTTCCGAATATGGAACCAGCTCCAATCGAAAATGAGTTCGAAAACCAGGATGACATAACAACAAATGAAACAACTCAAATTGGAGAGCATTATTATGCACAGCTAAATGATCAACAAAAAAAAATAATAGATACTGTTATAATGAGCATATCAAATTTATCATACGATAAAAACAACTGCTTTTACGTAGATGGTCCAGGAGGAACAGGAAAAACTTTCGTTTACACAACATTATATAAATTATTGAAAAATAAAAATATTCGAGTGACTACAATGGCAATTACAGGAATCGCGGCGACTTTATTACCTCGCGGTAAAACCGTTCATAAAACTTTCCATTTACCGGTTCCTTTATTCCCAGATTCAACAGCAAATATTAAATTACAATCCAAAGAAGCTCAGCTTTTAAGAGATACTGATGTTTTTATTTGGGATGAAGCTCCTATGGCTCCACGTTACGCACTAGAAATAATAAATAAAACTTTGCAAGATGTAATGAATAGCACAGAAGTATTTGGAGGAAAAATTATGGTATTGGGAGGTGACTTTAGGCAACTTCTACCAGTTCAAATAAACAGTACACGAACCGAATTGATTGATCTTTGTATAAAAAAAAGTTGTCTTTGGAAACATTTTGAAATTTTGCCATTGACTGAAAATATGCGAACTTTACCAGCAGAAGTTGAATTTAGCAAATTTCTACTTGACCTTGGTAATGGAAAAATGAATGACTGTGATGATAACGTGAAATTGCCAGAAAAATGTGTTGTTTTAGGTAATGTGGATATTGCTAAAGATGTTTTTAAAGATTTAATTGATCAGGAAAAATTTCAAGAAATGGCACAATGTGCAATTTTATCTGCAAGAAATATTGACGTAGAAGAAATTAATAATAAAGTAGTTGAATTGCTGAATTCAAATAACGAACGTATTTATACGAGTGTAGACAATATTGACACATCATCAGAAAAAAATGATTTAACAGAAGCTATACTACCAGAATACTTGAATACTTTATGTCCATCATCTCTTCCCCCCTATAAACTACATCTTAAACCAAATTCAATCGTTATGTTAATAAGGAATTTAAGTATTTATGAAGGTCTATGTAATGGTACACGATTACTCATTTTAGAATGTGGTATAAATTTACTTAAATGTAAAATTTTAACCGGAGATAAAAAAGGTGATATCGTTTTTCTAAATCGTATTACTTTATATTGTGAAGATGTATATCCATTTACTTTCAAAAGGAGACAATTCCCAGTGAAATTAGCATTTGCGATGACAATAAATAAAGCACAAGGTCAAACTTTTGATAGAATAGGAATTGATTTGAGAAAAGATGTATTTAATCATGGTCAACTATATGTAGCATGTTCTAGAGTGCGTTCATGGAACTCCCTAAAAATTTATCTTGGTAATCAACGTGAAAATACCAATGTTAAAAACTACGTATATAAAGAAATTTTCATATAAATGAAATTTCATTGAGTCATTATATATAAATATATATAGGGTGTTCCAAACCACCCGTACACCCCTAATATCCCAGTCAAATTTGATATTAAAAAAAAATACGTGTTCAATATGTTTAATATTCATAGAGGGCAACTTTGTAATTTCGAACGGGAACCCCCTATTTTTATTACAGATTCTCAATCTGCACAAAAAAATAAAACATTTTGATTCGTGATATTTTTTTTAAATAAAAAATGGCGCTGTAATCGCTAAATTAGAGTTTAGCCATGTCAAATGAGTTGTCCATTTGACAGATAAACATCAATATTTTACTTTTTAGAATGAACCAAGTGGAACCAAATTTTGACAAGTGACAAAAAAAAGATGAATAATAAATAATAAGATTGTGAAAAAATTGGCCAGAAAAAAAATCGCCTTTCCATCCTTGGATCATGTTCTTGGACTTAACGAGATCCATCAATTGAAATTAAAAAAAAGCGCTAGATCAATCGATGGTACATACTCCTCATGAGATAAAGATGTTTCAATTACGACTATCCGTTCAATAGTACGTGTGTAATAGTTGATTGAAAAGTGGTTGTAATTGGAATAAAAAAAAAGCGCTAGATCAATGGATGGAATATATTCCCCTTGAAATGAAAAGAGTTCTCGGTCTTAATGAGAACCAACACATTATCCAATAATGAAAAGGCGATTTTTTTCTAACCAATTTTTTCTCAATCTTTTTGTTTATTATTCATCTCCATCATAAATTATATCACCTGTCATAATTTGGTTCTATTGGGTTCACCCTAGATAGTAATTTCAATTTTCTCAATTTTTGCGTTCATCCTCTTAAGAGGTTGTCTAAGTCAATGGCGAAGTTCAAATCCTGTTTTTGGCGGGAAAACTTATGTTTCGTGAATTTTGCCAAAAATTGATAAAAATATTGACGCCATTCATAATCAGACAAATCTCTGATCGTTTTAGAGTATTTTGAAACAAATACCAAGACAATTGGTTGTGAACAGGGTTGCCAGATGAAAAAAGACAAAATTATCGTACCTGTGTAAATTAAATGGGTGTACGATAATTTTGTCCTTTTTTCTGGCAACACTGGTTGTGAAATGCGATCACAAGTAGTGACCGCGTTTTTCTGTAAATTCGGCATCTGCCAAGCCCACCTCCAAAACGCGGTCACTGAATATGATCGCATTTTACAATAAATTGTTGCATTTTAAAATTGTAAATAATCTATAAAAATGAGAGAATATGATATGATATAAAAATTAGTAAACAACTCGTGTTTACTCTCATTGAAAAATAACCAAAACAACTATTTTGCACCAATGTCGGTAATGTAGGTCGCACACGACTTAGACATCATCTTAATATTCGTATATCACTAAACGATTTCTGAAAAATTATTTTTTTTTTAACTCTGGTTTCAGAATTTGAAATTATGATAAATTTAAATAATTTTTTATAGTTTTCTTGATTATTATACAACACAGATAGCTAAGATTTACGTAAAAAATTTACGTAAAATTGATGTAAATTTAATCCTCATTATCATGTAAAATTACCATAAATAATTTGCATTTAATATTTATAGAACGATCTTAAGTTGAAATTCTCATCATCATAATACAAAATTTAAAATTCTCTAAAAACATAATTCTCAGTTTTACAAAATTCAAAATTTTACCAATTTTGATGTCTTAATCAAATTTATGCAAATAATGCAGCATCCCTAGCGGAATGATGTACGAAAATGAATCGCCTTAACATCATCGCAACATCGTTGCAACATCTTTGTTACGTGTCATAACCTCAAAAATGTTTCCCAGTTTTCAAAATTACTTTAATTTTTATTTTTATTTAATTTTTAAACTGTCTTTTTCTAAATAAATCTAGAAATTTTCATATTTTTCATTATTTTCAAATTTATCAAAAATTTAAAATTTTTCAAAATTTTTAAGATTTGATAAAATTTGAATATAAGGAAAATTCGAAAAATCCAAATTTGTTACAAAAATAGATAAATTGAGAAATCAGCACAATTTTGAAAAAATTTCATTATTTGAAAAATAATGAAAATTTAATAATTTATGAAAATTTGAAGAAATTTGAAAATTCAGTTAAAATTTCGAAAAAAAATCAAAAATTCTGAGAAACTTGCTAATTTTAAAAAATTCAAAATTTTTTCAAATATTAAAATATAATATAGATGAATTAAAAATTTTTTAAATGTTAGTAATTGTAATTTTAGTAATTTTTAATTTTTAATTTAGTAATGCGAGTAATTTGAAAATTTTGAGAAATAAAAAAATTTCATAAAGGATTTGAAAATTCAAAGAAATTTCTTGAAAATCTTAATATTATATCAATCATTTGATAGAGCAATTGGTTCTTAAAAATTATTGATTTATCATCAGTTTACACTATTACCGATCTATAATTATTTGATCGAATAGTAAACTTCATTACCGATATACTCGTTATCGATAAGTCAATATATCGACCTATTACTTTTCTTTCACACTACTTCACACTTTCTTTTTCCGTACTATTCGCCCAGTGTTGCAATTCAGTATAGAATACATCTTTGAACCGACAAGATCACGTTATTTCGGTGCCTAAAATGTCTGAAGACGATCGCTATTTAGAGAGTAAGTAATACAAATTTAATTATAAAATAATAATAAATACCTAAAATTTGAAACTTGAAATTGGGAATGGGAAATTTAAACGCGAAAAAATTTATAATTTTCATTACAATTTGTATAATTTATTACTTTTCACCACAAATTTAAAAACAGTTTGATAATAATTATACTGATTCTGGTAAAATTTTTAAACTTTTCTCTCCATGTGAAACTT
>JAAMPD010002555.1:0-14260 GCA_025266255.1 Trissolcus basalis
ATATTCGTAATTTCAAGTGAAGGCAAACGCGACATTTTTATGCTTAAATCGAATCAATGAGTTGTAGCTCAAAACATGACAGGAATTGTATCTCTACTCAATCGAGAATTGTACATCTTAAATTGAGTTCGAACGTCAGAGAAGAGCGTTTCTTTGAATTAATTCTACTTATCCTAATCAGTTCGAATCTGCGGTGTTTATTGCCTGCATTTTTTAACTGATTGCTCCTGAAACTCAATAAGTGCTTGTTTAGTTTATTTGATTTGAACACCCAAATCTAACGTTGAAGTTTAAATGCATGATTGAGTAAATTCAATTTAAAAAAAGTCAGGAGTTAAGTTTGTTTTGATTAACTCGTTTTTTTTATCGCGAATTTTGTGCCTTATACAGCAATTAATTTGAAGTTAATTTCGAGTCTTATTTCTTCGATTTCTTGTCTTTGTATTTCTCAATAAAAGCATCAACGAATTCATTAATTCATTGTTTCTTCATCATTTATTAATCCAAGATTACAGAATTGTCTTCTTGCATTATAGTAAATTAAAGCCTCATAATTATTGATTCATAATAGGCATTCAATTCTGTAACATTAAGTCGAAGCAAATCCCGAAATTAGAATAGTAAAGGGTTGAAATTATTCTGAACCGACTATATTGCTGTATTAGGTCAAAAATTCAGCAGCGACGCAGTCAAAATTTAATCGGCAGCGTCTGCCTTATCATCAAATATTTTCATTCTCGGATTTGTTTTAAACGTTCGTATCGAAACGAATTTTAGATTTTGCCATCTCAACTGTGATTCTTGTTTTTGGTGACGTCGGTAACAACGCTCACTACTGTACCGCTTGAGCTGAGATTAAATTAGAAATTCTCAATTCAATTCACAGCAAATAAATTGTGTCCTGCTTCTTAGGATCTTGCACATTAACAATTTGACAGCCATAGCAATCGAACGAACAATACTACGAAACCGGAAATAACATTTTTCCCCTTTTTAATGAGTACAGTTTGAGCTTAATTGTTGTGAACATTTTTCTCTTTAAATAAAATAGTTGTATATATTTAAAATCGATCGAAAGTAAAACGAAAAAGAGCTTGTTTATTCCTAACAGGTCTTGCTTTCCTATCGTAAATTTTTTAATTTTCTTGCGCTGTGGTTCGACAACTATGTCATTATAGTTTGTTGGTATCGGAACATGGTCCTGGGAATGGACAGGGAAAATCGGTCAAGAAACCACTGGAACATGAGCAGGTACGTGAGGGGGAACATGCGCAGGAACTTCGGCAGGAACATCGACAGGAACTTAGACAGCAACTTGGACAGGAACTTAGACAGGAACAGAAGCACGAACACTGGAAAAATCTGAAGCAGGAACTCTTCTATTTTGATCGCATATAGAACCGTTTTCTGCCTGATCAACATAACTATCGTCAATGTATAAGTCGTCGTAGTTTTTCCAAAATACTGGGACATGTTCTATCACTTTTTTTCATCTCTTCTTGCCAGCAACTGACCGAGACTGCGACTGCGTCTCTATTTTCTACAGTATAAAATCTGGAACCGTTATGACGAATTCTTGGTTGGGCAGTTTTCTCATTTTCTCCCTCTCTTTCTTCTTTCTTTTCTTTGAGCTTTATTGCATTGAAAGGTGTTCTGATCTGAAGATTCGAAAAAAACATCTCTGCTGGAGTTCTGTTTGTAGATGTAGAAACTGATGTACGCATGGCAAACAGCACTCTAGCAAGTCGGGTAGGCATATCTCCTCTTGTTTTCTTCAACAAACCCTTGAACTTTTGCACGGCTTGTTCGGCGAGACCGTTGGACGCTGGATGAAAGGGTGGTGAATTTGAGAACTTGATACCGTTCTACTTCAGGAACTAACGAAATTCCTTTGACACCAGCTGGGTACCGTTATCCGAGATTACGCAGGAGGAAACGCCAAAATCCGCGGAGATGTCCCTGCAGTGTCTTATAAGACATGTAGCTGACATAGACTCTGTTTTCTTAACCACCAAGAATCTTAAGTACGCATCGATCTGTATCAGAAATACATGACCATCGACTGGACCTATGTAGTCAATGTGTACCCGCTCCCACGAGGTCGTTGCACTAGGCCAAGGTAGTGGTGGAACATCTTGGCATATCTTGCACCGTTGCACTATAGCTTCAACATTATTGTTCAGACCTGGCCACCAAACATAAGATCTGACGATAATATTTGTTCGAATGATGCCATGGTGTGATGAGTGGATTGCGTCTAGAACCTTCTTCTGTAGCTTTAGCAGAAACAGAACTTCATCGTCGTGCAGAGGACAATCTTGCTAGACAGACAATAGGTCTTGACAGCTCTAAAACTTCACATCTGGGTCAGTAAAATTTTTGGCCATCCGCACGGCACAAAATTGAGTACTTAAGTCAAAACCGTTTCAACAGCGGTAGACTCAGCGATTTCCTTGCAGGTAACAGGGCTAAACTTCATCTCCAACAGGTGTAGCCCAGCAGGTTCAGGATACTCCTCGTTGCATTCTGCTGGCTGTGGAAATCTAGACATAACGTCTTCATTCCCATGGGCACGACCTTTGCGGTTTTCAAAGGCGTAATCATAATCACCTAAGATGAGAGACCAACGAAGCATTCTTGGCGAAAGGTGTTCCGGAGTAGCTGAACTTTGCTTGACGATCCCTAGTAAGTGTTTATGATCCGTAATTAACTTGATGTTAGCTTGACCATAGATAAACTTATGGAACTTCGTCACTCCGAACACGAAAGACAGCGCCTCTTTATCAATCTGAGCGTAGTTTCTTTCTGTGCTTGTTAAGGTGCGTGACTTAAACCCGATTAGATGTTCTAGTCCGTCATTCCCGATATGGGATGAGACAGCTCCAACGCCGTAGGCTGAAGCATCACCAGCCAGGACCAAGGGACGATTCAACTCGTAATGAGCTAGAACTGGTTTGCTTGATAGCGTATCTTTGACACAGTGCAGCGCTTGTTCATGTGTTTCCGTCCGAGTCCATTCGGCATCTTCATCTAGCAACCTGCAGAGTGGTTCGAATGTAGTTGCTCTGTGTTTTGAGAATCAATCATAAAAATCGATCGAACTGATGACAGATTGCAATCCACTTTTGTTCCTCGGTGATAGCGCTTTCTGAATGGCACTGACCTTATTCTGGGAGAAATGTACACCAGTTGCATTGAGATGGTATCCCAAGACCTCGATTTTAGAGGCGAACAACTGACACTTTGACCTCTTCATCTTCGAGTTAGCTTCCTTTAATCTTTCAATCACAGCACAGAGACGTTCAGCCTGTTCCTCGTTTGATTTTTCAGCGATCACAATCGCTGGAAATCATCGATGAGGACAGCTACACCAGGTAGACCAGCTAGAAGTCCTTCTATCAACCGTTGGAAGATGCCCGGGCAGCTAAAATACCAAATGGTAGACGATGAATTAAGAACAATCCTTTCAATGTGTTGATGGTGAGTAGCAAAGCAGCTTCATCATCAACTTCCAGTTAGGTGAACGCTTGGTCTAAGTCCAGCTTTGAAAAACAGTTCCACCAGACAGCTTCACTAAGATATCCTCGATTGTCGGCAACGGAAACTTATTGGACGAACGACTTTGTTAACCGTGGCTTTGTTATTGCCCAAAAATTGCAAACTACCATCCCTTCAACTAATGGTGTGGCCCATCTTGAAAAACGGACTGGTTTGATGACTTCAAGATTCTGTAAACGTTGTAATTCGTCAATTACTTTTGATTCCGATGCATATGGTACTGACCGCGATGAACAGTAAATAGGTGAGGCTGACCTGTCGAAATCGAGTGAGATTGGTGGGCCATTGTACTTCCTCAGTAAACAATCTGTCTCTTCTAGTACTGACAGGTTTAGGTCCTGTATAGCTTTAGATTCTTGGGATAGTCCGCTCGTCTTCATGGAATGGAGTCCTATGATGAACTATCCAAGGCTTTTAAACCAGTTGCGGCCTAGTAAACTGTGGTCCTTGCACTTGTCGACCACCACTGGTAGCAATGTACCCGAGCGTCCTCTGGAAACGACGTGTACGTTCATGTACCCAACTATGTTGACGCTGTTGCTACTGTTATCTTCGAGGTTCAATCCTTTCACTGGATGGAGATCTTCTCCTGGCCACAGACGAGCAAAAGTATCTTGATGAACCACCGTAATACCAGAACCTGAGTCTACCTTCATTCGTAGAACCTGGTCGTCGATTGTGACGTCCACAATTAGCGCCCTTGATGTGATGTGGAACAGAAGATGGTATTACATAGTGTGATACACGTACAAATCTTGTAGATGACCTTCAACAGTTGTAACCTCTGTATAAGCAACATTGTGAATCTTCGCGTTTGCTAACGGCTTCTCCTGGTTGTCTTTTCCAGCGATGTTCCTATCTTGTCCACTCGTGTGGTTTTTTTCTAAGATTTTCTGTTCCAGGGCTTCTTGTTCCGTTTGCTGAACTGGCAGATCTTGAAAACGTGTCCTTTCTTCTTGCAGTGGGTGCAAAAAAGAAAATCCGGATCCAAATGGCACTCGCTAACTCTGTGACCAGCACCAGCACACCTGTAACACACAATTACCTTGAAACTTGGTGAATTGTTTTGGTCCGCTGATTGTTTCTTTGATGGATCGCTGTATTCTTGGCTTCTCTCTTGCTTTCGATGACTGCTTGCCATGTAGTGGACTTCCGTCATTCCATTTGACATTTTTCGTACATGGGTCAACGCTGATTCTGTCCGTGAAGCTGTGTTGATTGCATCTTCAAGAGATAGATTCGCTCTCTGTAGAAGTCTGGTTCGTACATTCTCATCTCTGAACCCGCAGACGAGTTGATTACGGTTCATTTATTTATTTATTCATTTATTTATATGGCAGCAGCTACAAGCTGATAATACATATATTTACAAGGATAAATGCTTAAAAGAAAATTGAAGCTACAATGAGAAAATAATCGGTCAATTTTGTTCTTGAAGTTTTGAAGATTTTCCGAGTTCAGACAGTCCAACGGGAGATCATTCCATGGGTTGACCATCCGGTTACACAAAAAGTAAACCAAGGGTTTGTCTTGTCTGTTCTCTTCTCAGTTTTGTCGCGTGTCCTCGCGTGCGCGAATTTTGAGACAGAGAGAACATGACATAGACCTCCGGTGTGGTATATAGACCATTGAGTAATTTGTAAGTCTTGATGAGGTCAATGCGCAGCCTTCTATGTTCCAGAGTCGGGATTTCCAGAATCCCACATCGGCGTTCATACTCCAGGTGTCGTAGGTCTCTCGTCATCTTTGTGAGGCGTCTTTGAGGTTTCTCCAGAAGTAGAATATCTTTCTTATAATATGGAGCCCAGACTGGGCTCGCGTATTCAAGTATAGCGAAATGCCTTTGTTATCAGGTATGTTGTCCAATTAGCTCTCTTTGTCACCGCTAACACCTGTTGGTCCCATTTCAGATTTTCCGTGATCACGACTCCCAGGTCAGAGTGGACATGTGTAGGATGGATAAGTGAGTCCCCTAAGTGGTATCGAAGCCGCGGATTTTTCTTACCCAGATGGAGTATCACACACTTCGCCTCGTTGAGGGGTATGAGCCACTCACGAGACCAGCGCCGGACCTTATCGAGGTCTTGTTGGAGTTGAAGGTGTGATGTCACAGGATCCGCGAATAGTTTTGTTGTCGTTTGCGTAACTGTTCCACCTCGAGACAAGGTTGGTAGCCGAGGGCGACTTGTGTAGATGATGAACAAGAGCGGCCCAAGGACAGATCCTTGTGGTACGACTACTCAGGACTAGTCTAGGGAGAGACGTAGCATCACCGATTTTCACTCGGAAAGATCTGTTCGACAAATAACACCGGATCCAGGCCAAGAGGTTGCCCTCGATGCCAAATGCATGAAGCTTGTACAATAGCCTGTGATGAGGCACCTTATCGAAAGCTTTGATAAAGTCAAGATAAATGACGTCCATGGATCCGCCCACGTCAAGTGCCCTAGTCCAGGCATCCAGTGATGACAACAGGTTTGTTACAGTAGATCGGCCAGGCATGAAGCCGTGTTGTTGGTCCATGATGAGATTCGACGCAGCCAAGTAGAGGTGCATTTTACGAACAATAATACGTTCCATTACTTTCCCCACAGAGCTAGTGAGACTGATAGGGCGGTAATTTAAGGGATCAGCCTTGTCCCCTTTTTCAAAAATAGGTGTGACCATAGCCTCCTTCCACATCTGAGGAATAATACCAGCGGACAAAGAGCTATTGAACAGATCACAGAGGAGTGAGACGATTTGAGTCGCGCAGGCGCGTAGGTAGATGGAAGGAATGCCATCCCGGCCAGGAGCTGAGTCCGGGTCCAAACATTCAAGTTCCTTTTGCACTTCCCGGACTGAGAAGGATATGTCCTTAAGTAACGTAGCGGAGTTTGTGTAGACTTTGTGGAACTCGTCAACGAAGACTTCCGCAATGTCATTTGGGTCTGAGATCAGGTTACCAGCGGTGTCTCTGACTGCTCTAGGTACATTTGATCTGGAGGCACACTGCCGCCGAATACAGGAGTGTAAAAATTTCCCCCCACAGGATATAACTACTTTCTCGTAATTTCTTCTCATCTCTCTAGTGTGTTTGGTAAGTCTGTTAGCGATGACTTTGTAGGCGGTGTAGTCACGGTCAAGACCTGAGGACTTATACATCTTCCAAGCTCTCAGTTTACGACAAGTTTCTTGGTCAGGTGGTTTAACCATGGTTTTTCATAATTAAGGGTGAGTGTTCGAAGGGGAGTGTGCACCTCAAGCAGGGTTTTTGATACTTCGTGGAACTCAGCCCAGAGATCGTTCGACCTGAAAACTGCGCGGTTGGTCGAGAACTTGTTGGAGGTGTATATCCCAGTGCCTAATAATTTCACCGAAATCCGCTTTGTGATAGTTCCGACGCCTTGCGCAACTCGTTAAACGCGTTTGCGGCTGTATTTCTACTTGGATAGTCGCACAAAGCACCACATGGTCACTATGGCCTATATGTGGTCTTGCGTATGGTGGGGTGAGGAAATCATCGTCGTTGGTTAAAACAAGGTCTAGGATTGCAGATCTCTGTCCTTGTTTGTGCCGTGTGGGAAAGGACACCAGTTGGGATAGGTTAGTCTGGCCATACATCTCAAAACATGCGCGCTCAATCTCGGAGCCAGCAGTGACATCCAGTTCGTTTCACGTCATAGACGGGAGGTTAAAGTCATCAGCCACCAGCAGCGTCGTACTGTCAGACGTTAGTGTCTGCAGTATGTTGAACAGGATCTCGTCCGAGGGTTTGACCCTGTGATCAGGGCTCGGTGGTCGGTATACCCCGCCCAAGATGAAATAGAGAGAGCCAACCGAGATGTCAAGCCACAGCGCCTTCACGTCTGGGTGGTCAAGATCGTTTCTACGAAGAGTATTTACAGGGATGTCGTGGATGCACTCCTTGGTGTAAATCAAGACACCACCATGTGTTCGGCCAAGACGATCTCTGCGGTGAAGAACATACCCGGGGATGCGTACCAGAGAGTCGTCCAAATTCTTATTTAACCAGGGCTCTGTGATGATGATAAAGTGAGGCGCAACTTCTCTGACCTTAAGAATGAACTCATCATATTTTGCCAGAAGTGATGCATTATTAGTGTAAACGACAAATGAAGTAAATGGGGTTTATTGAGGTTGCTACTGCTGCCTTTTATCGTTTCCTTTGGTCTTACACTCCCTAATATCCTTGAGGACATTTGACATCTTCTTGTCCAGTTGTTCCAGATCTCTCCTGATGCAGTCTGCATCTGATTTTTGACTATCCGTCAAGTTCTTTTCAACTTTCTTTGATTTTTTGTCCATATCCTCAGACGCCTTTCCAAACTCCTCGGCTATCATCTTCTGAATGGCATTGATGTCCATCTTGTTTTTGTCCACCACTGGCTGGGCAGAACAGCACCTAAAGACTGATTTGTCGTCTTCGGGAGTTGATGTTTTGAATCTATCTCCACAGCTCTTATGATAAGTGCGTTGACAGGTGGAGCATTCCACGTAAGCTTCAATAGCAGGTTTTTTGCATGCGCTGCACTGAACAGAGCCCTTCGTTGATGTGGAGGGTTCAACTTCACTCGGAGTAGTTAGTTGTGCAGCGTGTGTTGTTGAAACGTCTTCAGGTGAGAGCGAGGATAAACTGGCGTTCAAAAGTTAGCGCCAGGTTTCACTCATGAGAACTTGCCCAAATTCAGCGGGCCAATCTGTATGGCGCTCAAAAAGTGCGCGCGTGAGATACCGTGCTGAGGTAAAGACTTAAGGAGATTGTGAACCCGCCCAAAGGCACCTGGTGAGAGATGTCGAGGAAGAAAGCCTGACCTGGAGGTAGATAAGGAGCCAGAGAGCGAGTTCTTACTTGTTTTAACGAGACCAGGTAGATTGTAAGCCGGCTAGCAAAAGTCTCCTCGCAGACCAGAGTTAGTCGAAATGAGGTTAGGAAATCAGTGATCCAAATGAACTCAGTCTCAGGTGCCCCAATTGCACACTGATCTCCCACAAAGGCTGTGTGCAATCCTTGCACCCTGTATTATGCTGGACAGAGAAACTCAAAACGATATTTTAGTCCAAATTCAATCCTCTCTCGAAATAATTTAGAGTAAACGAAAAACAGGTGTGAGCACACTTACGTCAGTCACGTGAATCATGATATCCAAAGCTGTTCCGAATCTGCAATCCAATGCCAACCGACGCAATTTAGCAACAATTTCAGAAAAAGTCTGTCCTTGTTTCTGGTAGCAGTGATGAAATTTATAATAAGCAGCAACCTCGTTGATTTGTGGCGTAAAGTGGTTTTTTAAGCTGGTGATAATGTCATTATAATTGACCTTGTCGACCTCTCGTGGATGAAGAATATTGCAGGCGAGAATTCATAAATTGTCATCGCACACCGTGAATAAATGTGCCTTCTTCAGGATTGGGTCTGTAATATGCAGAGCAGTGAAATTAAAGTTTAATGATTTCACCCACCTAAGCCATTCCATAGGACGCGCTGTGTCAAACGGGCGAATGTGCGACGACGTGACAACAACTGAGGTTTGACCATTAAAGTTTTCTCTATCAACACTATAGACATTCGGCATGTTCAAATTTGCATCTAAACCTCAATTTCAAATAATCCAACCAACAGCTTGATATTTTTCTTTCACGAGATCAAATTGCAGATTGCAAATTGTAAACTTGACAGCTTTAAAAAAAATCTAATCACCAATTTTTGTTTCAATTCGCTATTGTTTCATTATCTAAGATCTATGATGGGACATAGTTGATAGAGCGATGACCTTTTTGACACTGTTCGGTTGTCTCTAAGCGTTTTGAGTTCAGACGCAAACTCAAATTGTTGTAGAACTTGAAAAACATGCTGATTTGCTTTGTTGATGTGCTCTCTCTGTAGCACAAAGGTTGCTCAAGGCAGTCGTTGCACTTGGAGTTGGATGCGAAACGCATGTTGTTAGGCGAGTTTTCGAAGCCCTTCTTTGTTTGACCGTCTTCGTTGACCTCTCTTTTAGAGGTTATCTAGATATTTGTAGACGTAGGCGAGAGAACAAATCATTTTGTTCCATGAGAAATGTTTTCTAATGTAAATTAGCCGTTGTGTGCAAACATCATGATGTACAGTAGTATAGTGGCAAGCTTTATAGTGGTTCTCTTGACACCTCGATGTGTGTTGTTTCCCGTCCCTCTGATGTAAGCTCCTGCGGCTCAATTGAGTTCAAATCGGGCCCATGCCGCCATAACTGGGACTTGGACAAGTCCTCAGCGGTCAGTCCCCTCGAGTTGAGGTGTGCTGGATTGACCTCGGAGGGTACATGTCTTCACCTAGCTTCTGGTAGGGCTGTTTGGCGACTCTGTTAGCGACAAAGGTATGCCAGTGTGAAACGTGCTTGGCTAACCAACCCAGCCCGATTCGGGAATCGGTGAAACATTCAATCGCCTCAACGTCCTTGAGTCCTGCGGATTGCACCCTTTTTATGACCTTCACTAGTTCTATCGTTCCGCACAATTCTAGACGCGGTATTGATTGCGTTTTGATTGGTGCCACCTTGCTCTTTACGCACACCAGATGGGACTTAGTCTCTCCACTGGCGTATTCTACGTATAGATAAACCGCCGCAAAATACGCACTCTTTGATGCGTAGGAAAAGCCGACTAGCTTCATTTTGGCTGGTTTAATTCCGGGGCCTATGAACCGTGGGATTGTAATTTGGGTCAGTGACTCTAAATCTCTGCACAACTTTAACCAGTCCGCGATGATTGTGTCAGGTATATCCTGTTGGTCCCATGCGGCTTTGAGGAGCCACAGGTTTTGCATTAGCAACTTGGTTCGAATCACATATGGAGATAGCCATCCCAATAGATCGAATATTCTGGCGATGTTGGACAAAACTATCCTTTCTGTCACTTTACTTTGATCAATGGGACTAACCTTAACTGCGAAGGCGTCCCTTTGCGGTGACCAAGCTATGCCGAGCACATTCTTGTCGCTCTCTCCCTCACAATCTAAGAGAAACTCCGTGGAGTCCTCCGTGATCTCTGGTAGTAAATTTGGGTTGTTTGTTGCCCATTTTCGGAGCACGAGACCTCCTCTCTTGAGCATTCTGTCTACTTGCAATCTGATTTCTTTCGCCTTGTCTTCAGTATCTTCGCCAAAAAATACATCATTCACATAGGTAGACTGATCTAGAGATTCCACTGCTTTGGGGTATTCTTCCCTGTGTGCCTCTATCAGTGCTTTCACCACTCGGTTAAATATTAACGGTGGTACGGAAAAAATCAAAATTCGCGCGCAGAATTAATCGGATTTGCTGACGCGTCGTCATTATCATACTCGGCAGTTATATATCTTCGCGTTTTCGATTCTCTTGAAAATATTAAAATCAGTAATATCATGGCAAAGACGCGAGTCGCGCCTTTGAAGACTATAAGTATACCTCGTCTAGAACTTTGTGCAGCTGCGCTTATGGCTGACTTAATTAAATATTTTTTGGAATCAACTAACCTTTCTATTTCTAATTTACTTCTCCGATTTAAAAAAAGCGCTTGCATGGCTTGCTGAACATCCCTCTAATTGGGCAATATTTGTTGCATATAGAGTATCAAAAATCCAAATTTTAATCCCTTCTGCGAAATGGGGATAAATCCAGTCGCAATTCAATCCAGCCGATTTGAATTCTCGCAGGGTTTCCGTTTCTGAATTATTAGTATCAAACTTGTGGTGGCAAGGCCCGCCAAATTTTGAAACCGATAAAGAATTGAAACTTGAAAATGAATTCGACACGATAATTGAACAGCGAAAACAAACTGTTCAGTCTCATTCTAGCGATGAAAAATCATCAAAAAAACCCTTCGAAAATTACTCTTCATATACAAAAATCATTCGGATTTATGCATCCGTTTTCAGATTTCTTAAATTTGTACGTCATCGTGTAACGAAGCCAGATTCCTTAGCGTTAACGGTGAATGAATTGAATGAATCGAAAAACTTTGTTTTGAAACAAGTTCAACTTGCTGTTTATCGTCAAGAAATTGAATTTCTATCAGAACACAAAACTAAAGGAAAATTCGAGATGACACGGTCAAATCTTTTCGCACTCAATCCCTTTTTGAATGCAAATGGATTTTTGCGCGTTGGTGGGAGGTTAGAAAATGCAACCCTTTCCTAAGAACAAAAATACTCCATAATTATCCCCGTTTGTAAATTTGCAGAAAAAATAATTAATTATTTCCACTTAACGGGAATTCGCAGTGGATTACAACTTACCTTAAGTTTAATCCGACAAGAATTTTGGATTATTAATTTTCGAGTTATGAAAAAACGAGTAATTAATGATTGTATTAACTGTAAAAGAGAACGACAAAAATTGGCGTCGCAATTCATGGACTCCCTTCCATCTGTTCGTTGTAAAAAATCGCGCGCTTTTTAATTCACCGGGGTTGATTATGCTAGACCGTTTCTCATTGAAGATCGTGAGGGAAGAAAAGCCCGCGCCCATAAGGCTTATGTTGCAATTTTTATTTCTCTTGCGACTCGCGCAATACACATAGAATTAGTAACGCATTTAGACACCCCCTCATTTTCTGCTACCTTACATCGTTTCATAGCGCGTCGTGGCAAACCCGAGAAAATATATTTCGACAACGGAAGAAATTTTGTGGGAGCAAATGCCGAATCAAAACGCGCATTTTACATGGCGTTACATGATGAAACAATTTTAATTTCTTTGGCAGAGCAGAAAATAACATGGCAATTCATCCCTCCCGCTGCCCAACACATGGGAGGTTCATGGGAAAAAGCGGTTGGTTTATTTAAATTTCATCTCAGAAGAGCAATGGGATCCTTTCTTTCTACTTTGGAAGAGATGTTGACCATTTTGACCCGCATAGAGGCTTGTTTGAACTCAAGGCCGATTTGCAAACTTAACGATGATCCTGACGATTTGGATATATTAACCCCAGGTCATTTATTGATTCAGGGTCCTCTTATAGGACCTCCTGAAATTTCAGTTTTGAATCAAAATGAAAATTATCTTCAGAAATGTAAAAGAACTCAATTTATTGTTAAACTTTTCTGGAAAAAATGGTCTTTAGAATATTTGAATACCCTTCAATCACGATCAAAATGGCGCGAATTTCAGCGCCAAGTGACACCTGGAGATATCGTTATAATTCGTGATCCAAATAATCCGCCCCGTTGATGGACAATGGCAAGAATTGTCAAAGTTCATTTTGGCGCCAATAATCTACCACGTGTAGCTGATTTGAAAACTTCAAGCGGCACGATTACGCGCCCAATCACGCAATTGTGCTCGCTTGTTAATACGAACGAACCTATTTCTTGATCTAAATTTTACATGACCTTGACCGATCGGTATAAAAGTCACGTGAAAAACATAATTAAATTAGTCTTTATTTCGAACCACTCGCAATGGCTGACAAAATTCAAATTGATTTCCCGGAGTTTGACGAGTTCAAGTCGTTGTTTTCTCCCGGGGTGTTTGATTTTGACCCTTTTGGCGATACATCAATTTTCGAAGAGGAATGGAAACGTCTTCGAAATCTTGTCGACATAGTAGTAGATCCGTTGCCCATTCCAAACCCAGTTGCTGAAACGTTGGCAAACCCAGTGGCGGAGCCTGCGGCTAAACCATCCGTGAGCCTGAACCAGGCCCCTGACCGGGAAGAGGATTTGCGCTCATTATTAACCCGACAGAACTCGAGACCACGACCGAGGAGACGCCGTGAACGTCCTCGAGCAGCCGGCGTTCGGTTGCACCCGCGCCATAGACCGTTCGTGATCGACCACGGGGCCACCGAATATCGGCACGACCGCTTCCATTCAGTGGTGTTCGCCTTTGGCCACGAATTTCTCGTGCCATTGCGCGATCGCCAAAGGTATCGAGTATGGAAGCGGTACGTGCCTTTTGGTCGTGTGACCTTCCGCTGGAACGTCCGCCTTCAAATTTCTATGGCCAAACTTGTGCTAAACCTTAGACCATATTAGGTGAGAGAATTATATTTGAAACAAGTTGTTCGATCTTTACCTTTTCTTTCGTTAAACAAAATTTTGTGAATCTGTTTAAGGTGGGAGTTTTTTGTGCAATATTCTCTGGTGTAGCGTCTCACCGATACTCGAAAAAACCGTTTATGATTTAAATTATTCATTTTTATTCATTTTCCATGATCCTTCTCCAAGGTCAGGGCAACCCCTATAAAAGGCTGCCCTATCAGGCCTTTTATTTAGTGATTATTTATCTTGCGCTTGGTTATCGTTTCAACTTGGACGTCGCTTGAACTTTGATTCGTTTTTAGTGGTGAAAAGTTCTCGATTTGATTTCTTGATTGCTGTTTCGCGTTCGTTTTCTCTGCTAGCTTGATTTCTGCATCGAATCATCGTCCGCAACGAGCTGTTCCTAAAGCATCACCGAGTGAGACTAATCCGATTCTTATTTGAACTTATTTTGTTCAATTTCATTTATTCTACATTTTTTGATATCAACTGATTTTAATTTAGTGCATAATCGGGAATTTCAATTAAGGCAAATGCGACATTTTCATTATTAAATTTATGCAATGAGTTGTATCTCAAAATAGGACTGGAGTTGTATCTCCACTCAATTGAGAATTGTACATCTCAATTTGAGTTTAAATGTACCAAAAAGAGCGTCTACTTTAAATTCCTTTTCTTATTCAATTAATCAAATCTGCGGTT
>JAAMPD010002556.1:0-14242 GCA_025266255.1 Trissolcus basalis
AAGCGAAATCAATGTTCAATCATAGTTTAATATGATTTTGCCTGAATCAAAAGTAGGCATTCAACGAACGTTTTTTTTTTTTTTTTTTTTTTTTTTCTAGTAAATTACGATACGCCCATGGGTCTATTTTTTGTTCAATGCGAATTTTCGCTAACAATACCTTTTTGAACAAAAATTAAACTAAAATTGACTCTTTATAAAACGAAATGATGTGAGATGCGTTCGATTTTTGATTTCCACATATTAACCATTACCTAAATAAAAAAAACTATCAACTTTTTTTTTCAATTGTAATATGGTACAATAAATATCAAATTTTTTTCTTTTATTTTCGAGTTCCTAAACATCTATAAATTTGAATTTTTTTTTTTTTTTTCAAAGAGCATCATCAGAACATGAGATGTTTTAAAAATACATGAAATTCAAATCACTGACATAATAACTAAGACAAAAGTAGAGAATTCTTATATATATGATTAGTCTAAATGTTTGCTTGTGATACATTTCTCGAGTCGACATTTGTTTCGACATTACCAAATTACACGGATCTTTTTCAAAGGCAATTTCAAATGAAATCACTGAGAAATTCTGTGGGAAGGTGTACGACTATAGGTGCAAAATGTGTATATATAATCGCGTATATAAGAAGATGCGGGCTTATTATATACATCATGGCTATTTTGGGGCTAGCCACAAGCTAACATCTCTCTCTCTCTTTAGGTATCGCTTTTCGCTGATCCCCGAGTGACCTCATGCGCGTGAATTCTTGTGAGAATTTCCTCTTCTAGGTTGAGCTTCGTGTGAGCAGTGAATGTTTGTCGAATATATTGGAATTTTGTTATTTTCAAGGCGAAAATTTTTTATCAGATCTATGCGCAAGTACATATAACTATATAGATAAACATCTTTGAATAAAAATGATTCTGATTCTGAGTAAGGCAATAAACATTTTTCAAAATTCCCATTTGATTAGAACTGGAATTTGATTTTTTGCCCATTGTATAAATAACGTTTATAACAATTTAAAATGATTTTATCAGGGATCCAATGTTGGCCGTCGTTTTTCATCCTCTTAGCCTTTTTTTGTCTTCTCGTACAAAAGTTCAATCAAATTTTTTCAGATAGATCAATTAGATTTTTCACATAATAAAGGTGAAAAATTACACATTGCTAATGGGTTTGTGAATGACGAATGCATTACGCAGGATAATAAAAAACGCGTTTACTTCACGTAAAATCGATTACTCAAAAAGCGTTCGCCGGGGTTTAAAAGCTCGTATTCGCTCGCGATTTCGTTCTGCTGATCGGGACGAATTCAGCGCAAAATCGTTTCACCAATTTTCGACACGTGTTCTGCGCCAGTCCCTTCATTTTGTATTAGCAACATTATCGATTCGCGCCTGAATTAATTACCGCGTTTTATTGTTCTCGCAGCGTGTTGGGCATAGGAAGAAAAAAAATAAAATAGAGAGTTAAAAAAGAGAAATCGAACCAATTTTGAATCAAAATTTATTTCGTTAAAAAAAAAAGTGGGCGTAAAATCGCGACGACAGATTAAAGCTTGGTAAGTAACGGGCAACATGAATGTAATGTAAATGGATAATAAAAGTAACACGCTGACGAAGGCTAAAGTTTTTTAATCAAATAATCTCGAGTTCTAACAATGTAATGTCAGTTACCCCGAAAGTCGTAACTTTTTGTAAGAGTCGACGGGTCATTAATATTTATTTTCAAGCAAAAAGCCGACTTTGTTAACAAGCTAATAAAAATAGCTCGCTCGTATTCTCTCTGTGTCGCAAGTATCCGGATGTATCAGAGAGCGTTATTCGATTCGCCGCGAACTCTTGGAGCTACGTTTCGTCCTGCCGACATTTCGCTTCATTTGTAACGTAATTTGCACAAAGTTAAGTTGAATAAATCCTGTTGCTTTTGTAGCGACTCCAATCGTAGTAATTAATACCTAAAAACGTCAGAGTTCGAATTTAAGAACTAACCGGAACCATGACAACTCTCTCAACATTTCAGACTAGACGTGATCTTTGATTCGTACCATCACTTTTGCAACTTCTCGAATATAAACCTACCAGGCAAGTTATTTCATTTCGTAAAATTGAAATGAATTTCAAACGAATCAGTTTGGTTTTCATTTGTCAATTCTTAAATTTTTCATTTTCACTTTCATTGTTTTAAAAATGAATTTTGTCACTCCGAACAAGCATTTATCAAATAAATAAAGGAAGAAAACTGAAGTAGAAATTAAATAACCAAGAAATAATGTAATCAACAATTTTAAGTCTCAGAAAAATAAATATCGTTCCGCAAAATTATTCCATTATTGAAACATTTTCAAAAGAATTTTAACTGCAAAATGCTTCATCGAAATTCGAAACTTTGATGAAAATTATTGGAAAATTATTTATCAAAATTGTTTGTAAAGTGGCGAACACAATTTCGCAATAAATATATAATTATATAAGTAATATTGCATCAACAATCTAATTTTAAATCCTTTTTTTTTTTCAGTGTTATTATATTATTACAAACTGGTCGGATATATGACAAACTTTTTTCCAGGTAGCACAATATCCTTTTTTATTCATAAATATTTAAAAAATACCGCTGGAAAATAACTAGGTCTGCTATATACTTTTTCAACGTATCAACTACTGGTATTATAAATATCCGATTGCTCCCAATCACATGTAAAAATATGATACAAATTAAATTTTTGATCTAAAAACTTTCAGCATTACTTTATCTGTTTGTATCTATCCAAAACGTGTCTTACTTGTTCACCTTTCTAAGATTCGATATCCCTTTTACTCGTGCGAAAAAGAAAATTGAAAATCCTTACGGAAAAAAGCTTTCAGTAATCTTATATATATACGGCGTGATCTATTTTATCAATCTTACAAAACGTATCACAAATCTATGGAATCTCCAAAATAAAAAAAATAAAAAAAACACACCTGGGAGTTCAATTTTCTTTTCATCTACATCTGATGTCATCTTTGTGAAACAATATAAGAATCTGGGTCATTTTGATTGTATAATTTTTGCACTTACACGTCGTGTAGAATACAAAAACAGAGGCAATCGGAGAGTGATTAAAAGCGGAGAGTTTGCGCCCACTCGACATGACTTAAGTGAATTCAAGGAATAGCAATAACTTTTGCGCTCGGGTAATTTAAATATTCATCCGCTGATGCATATATGAATTATTTCACAAAACACCGATATAGGTCGACGATGCAAAGAAAGCGTCGCAAACAATGTTGAATAATCCTGGATACTATTCAATACTGACATTTTGAATCTTAATCAACAATAATCTATAAACGAGAGTGGGATAGTCAAAATATATATATACACCGAACGTCGCACGACATTCATATGTATCGAAATGCATAAACGCGGGATTCATTTTACAGCGCCTTCAGGCGACTGTTGAATATGCGGAACGAAAAAAAAAGAACCGCAAAGCAAAACAAAACTCCGTAGGAAAAAAGTCCGTCTCAATTTTATCATTTGACGAGTTTGAGTACACAGCACATTTTGCGCAAATTCATAAGCCAAAACAAATCGAACGATTTTCGCTCCACGCATAAATATATACACTTCAGTCCCAACGCGCGTTTTATCAGTTTTATAAAAATCTTGATTCGCAAGGCAAAATGATAAAAATGAGTTTATTATCTTTGCGCTGATGCTCTGTGACATGTGCCGAGATCCATATATTGGCTTGTTGTTATTCATATTCGATTTTCGCACGTTGAACACACATGCATCTCTAGGGCGCGCGGTATAATGCAAAGTTTTTATGTGCGTGACGGAAAATAATATTTCGAGCTCACTTCTACCGAGTTTTATTTATTTACCTAGTTGTAACGCGTTCAAATGAAATAAAAACTATTAGAATCAAGATAGAAGATCAGATCTGTATCGTAATGAGTATTACATCATACTGGTTGGAATAAAAAAAAACAATATAAAGTATAGGTGACGTGCAAAACAATTATCCTAAAGCGCGATGAAATTCAAGTAATTTACTGGGTCGTACACAGTATTAAATAAAGATGAAAAAAAATTGATACTGCTTGTGTTGTGTGTTCTGTTAAGAGTAAAAATTGTATAGTTGACGTTTATAAAGTTGAGCAATCTCAAAAGATCGACTGCAAGTTTAGTTTCGAAAAAGTTTTGCAAATAATTGAACAATTACCTAAACTTGATCCCGTGTACGAGATCCCAAGGTTTTTGGTATGTTCAAAAATTTATCACTAGATTTACGAAACGGCGACTGAAAGTCTCCCGCGATTTCAACATTTTAGTCAGGATTTCGCGATTGGATCATGATAATGACACTTTCCGAGAAACCCTGGAAGAGCTCGATAAGAAGTTTGCAGTTACCATTTACAACAGTAAAACCTAATTCCGACCTGGTAATGGTAATTATATTAAACATGAGTCGCAACGGACATCAAGAAGTTGGACATTTTTTCATTGCCTCCCGTACAAATGACTTATTTTCGTTCTAACTACTGGTAAAATTGTTGGTTTAGTGCAACCCTTAACACGCTTTGTGATAGCTGGCGATATAGGACTTAAGTGCAGACCACGGAACAGCTATTATCATAGTTGCATGTTTCGAATATACATGAAACTTGTCATCGACTAATAGCGTAATTCAACTATGTCTTAGTAAATGCTGTACACAATTACCGCGCTTTCTGTGCGACGATCTCGATCTACGAAGTATACAAATTTAAATTATTTGTAGTCTAATCGTATTAAGAATGTCTTGTATATAAAAAATTGAAAAAAGTTACACACAAATTTACGACAAATATCAAATCCTTAATTTTTTGTTAATTATACAATTAAAATAATGCTAC
Source organism: Trissolcus basalis (assembly GCA_025266255.1). Lineage (NCBI taxonomy): Eukaryota > Metazoa > Arthropoda > Insecta > Hymenoptera > Scelionidae > Trissolcus > Trissolcus basalis. The sequence goes on from JAAMPD010002556.1 coordinate 4,893, forward strand.
CTTGTATCAAGTATATTTAAGTTGAATGAAGTATATATATTCTCACATATGTGTGAGAATATATATACTTGATTAAAGTTAAATTCAATTAATTCAATTCAAAAGACTTATTTATATTATATTTGTTGTTTTTTTTTGTTTGTTTGTTGTTTTTTTTTTCAGTGTAGAAGAGAACATGAAAACAATAAAAGATATTCTTACAATTTATGAATTTTGTGACAGAAATATTAAAATGTTTTCCCAGTCCTAATTCTTTCCAAATGTTAAAATTCAAGCATTTTGAAGAACTTCTGTTTTATTTTCTGTTATGAAAGAAGAAAGGAACGAAATTGAATCGAACATGTAGAAGATTTTTATAAAAAGTGGAAGGATTTTATTTGGAAACTCACCAAATATTCATTCACGTATTGCAATAGATCAGTTCAAAGTTTTCTGTAAAAATAAACATGTTTTCAAAATTTGTGAGATCAACACTGGAAAAAATGACAATAATTCTTCAATTTCTTTCTATCTTTAGAATGTTCTTTGGTATTACACAACCTTTGTATTTCATTTTATAAAAATTTAACTGTTTTCAATACACAATGTTTATCTTTACATAAAACGGGGAAAAAATTAATACAAAGACCCCGTTTTCATTGTTTAACAAAAACAGTTTTACCCAAAGAAAAAATTGTCTTACGTTCATTGTTCTTATTGAAATCCTTCGACAAAAACTGTGGCGTCTATTTTGCCTTGTATATTTCGGCGTACAAAACAGAAGACGGCATTAAACTTTCCCGAAACAAAGAAATGTATATAAAAATAAAAATATTCTTTAAAATGAAGTATCCATAAATGATCTGAAAAAAAAAAGTTTTGAAACTGACGAATTATTTTTAATTGATTATAAATTCTCAGTGTCTGTAGCAATTCTATTTTTATATAATTTAAATTTATTGTCTCCCTGGTTTCCCCTTAAAATCTATCAAACAACCTCTAAACCTCATGTCTAATTCCCCACAGCCCACCACATGTTGTGGAAAGATTATAAATCGTTTGCGTTTGAAATCGACATTTTTCGCCCCATTACCATAATACTCAGTCGCATCTTTGACACAATATGCCAGCGGAATATTGTGTCATATTATTTGAAAGCTCGACTATTAGCGTTGAATTATTATTTGCACACAAAAACGATAATGTCATGGCCGATGATACTTAACAAATACGAGCCTTCTGATACTCGAGAAACAGATGAACGTTATGAGCGCACGTATCAATGAAAAATTGTTCGCGCCGCGTGTAAATACCGTCGTAATCGTTTGGCTTTTGCGAATTGTTCGATAAAATTAATTGATACCGTTGTGCGGTCGGGGGGAATCTCATATCGTCGAGACGCGTATACGAGATAGCGCGGCGTTTGTAACAGATGCGTTATACTGTAGCCTCATTAGCTCTCGCGACTCCGAAAAAGGTCTGCACACATCACTTGGCTTATATCACAGGAAATATATTACTTCCGCGTCAACCGAGTTATGAAACCGAAATTTACGTCAACGAAGCGTGACGCTATATACGATTTCAGAATTTTGTGACGCTTTTGCGACTCAAGAATTCAATGCATTTTCGTCAACTTCAAATACACTTTGTAAAATGTACCATCTCACTTTCTCGCCCTTTATCTATTTGTTGAAAAGATGTTGGTGCAAATTCTTGCGAAAATAATATTAACTTTCTTTTAGTTGAGTCAACAAGCAAAAATACTTTCTAATATCTCAACATTATTGTTAGGCGAGGGTATCTAAACACGAAATGATAAATCTTGGCTTTCGTGTGGCGAAGCTCGTCCTTTTTGCGCGAGTCAAAAACTTGGTCCGGAGAAGTTTTTCCGAATAAAAACATCATAATTCAGAGATATCTGAACGACGTCGGGATACGATCTTAATTTATTCAGACAATTACAGCGGTGTTTGTTTTTATTAAGTTTGTCTGCATGAAAAGTGACTCTCAAATCCCGACCAGCATATTGGATATCGCTTTCAGATTAATAATTAAATTTTGATATGCAATTGAACGCATTCGCAAAACCATTCGGGATTGATTCGTGACGTTATTCGCGGGTGAATAAATTACGTCCCGGGCATTACCCAGGTGTATCGGTATATTACGCACATTAATTCGGTTTTTCAGACGCACCTCCCCCCGCTGAAAGATTACTTCGCAACGTTGTTCAGTTGTCATCGTAAAAGTCGTGCAACAGTATGAATAAATCGCAGTGCGAAAAAAGGGTGAAAGAAATTGCATTCCGAGCGAAATCGCTTGAATTCAAGCGTGTTCGAACGAAACCAATTAAGTTAACGAATCACGTGTATGCCACGCCAATGGCTCAACCACTGCTCTTCCATATTTTTAATCCTTCGCACCATGAAATGCTCATTAGTTTAAAATGATTTTCATCGTCACTGAAGGGACTCAGTAAATATATGTAACTTCAATGTAATACTCCTATCAATGTGTCACACCAGATGTGTTTCATTTATTTTTACTTTTATTTTATTTTTTTCTTCCTTTTTGTGAACGAAAATGTAATTTATTAAAGTAAATTGTTACGTAAAAATAAAGATTTCACCTGGGGGCAACAAGTCAGAACTGAAATAATAATGGTATAACATCATTTGCAATATTAATCCAATATATAATTTATGCAATCAAATTTTAAGTAGATTAAAAAAATTTATAAAATAATTTAATGCAAATCTGTTTAATTAAAACTAAATGAATTCAAAACTTTTGATTTTTTATTTAACAGCTAGTCATTTTAAAATGCGGTTAATTGGTATACAAAGAACTGATTTGAACAAGTTATATTCCGACATAAACTGTGTTGCTATTTTGCCTCCAATTGTTTTTCCTTGTTATTTCACTTCATCTCAGTTTTTCCTCTAATACGTTCTGAATACATAAATGTTTTTATGCAACGCGTCAGAAATACGTACGATAATATGAAACGCAGGAAACAAAACTGAACTTTAAAAATATATGTCTTTGTACGTCTTGCATTTCTTATAACTCATTATAACATTTAGGTATACACGCTGTTCATTAGTCATGTCACTTACCATTCCGTAACGACCATTGTTTTGGTCTTCCCCAACAGCCCATCTTGAACAAAGAGATTTTCCATATACCTCAATGAAATCTTTGTTGGCCAACAATTTCACCTGAAAACAAACAAGTTGTATAACTAATGTTGTTCTATTAAAAACAAGCTATAAATTACTTTAATCCAATTATTTCAACTATATTATAGAATGTCTAAATTTTAGTTCTTCCATTTGTGTAAATTCAACTGACAAATCCAAAAAATTAAGAATTAATAATAATTTTGAAACGTTTGTCATTCAAACTAGACATGAGTAAGTTTTTCATATTCAGCGCAGGCATCAAACGTTCGCGCAAGCATTAAAGTATAAGAAATGTTTTTGAAGAACGAAATATCATAAATTGAATGTTGGATTTAGCCGTGCTTTTCTTCTTTCTCTTCTGTACAATCTTAAATATACCATGACAAATGATGATATTTTCATCAGATCGCGTGTTTCTTTATTCGCATTTGATTGTTGATGAACGAGGGAACATTACGAGCGCTGAAATAGAATCCAAAGCGTGAAATGGAAATTCGCTGTGGTACCAAGCGGATCATTAGTTCGGTCCTAAATATTTACATAATATTCTTAGTTTATTTCCAGGCACGCCTACACCGCGAGAAAATACACGAACTACTCTCCAGTCGTATTTGTGTGTCCCGTACATTCAACTTGAAGGTTAACAGCACCGACAGCATCAACATCACGAACCGTAATACAACAAAAAACGGTCAAATTATTTTACCACGGAAGCGTGCGACGGATATTCTAATGATACCATAACAATTATGACATGTTTTGCCTCAGCTATGATATAGCCCACCAATGTAAATTTCTCCCAAACAGGAATAAAAAAACCTCAAAATGGCTAAGATAACACTCGACCCTGTTTTCTATCATTTATTTGCGCAACGTTTTGACATTTTTTTTCTTCTTTTCTTTATATAAAACGTACGCCCTCTTTAAATTTAGTCTGCAACTTTGGAGTTTCTCTTCAGTCTCATGAGAGGTGCTGGCACTTGAAAATAATTTGATATGTAATGGGATTTTTTGGGTGATAGTTGACCAAATGGGAACCTGATTGAACGACATCTGTTGACTTTTTTTTCCAAATCGATTATTTTTTATATTGCTATCGATTTTCTACAAGAAGGTTTGTTTTCCGCTGGCAATTGCGATGAATTTCATTCCGGGCGTTTATTTCCAGCAGCTGTGTGTTAAATTGGTTGAAATTTTGGTTAGCGCACCAGCGAATAAAACTATTCGCAATCATGCAATCTAGGTGTCATAAATCTTGAACGATGATGTAGGGTAATCGCCAGCTTGTACGATTTATAATTATCTTATCTTTCATCGCAGAATTTAGTGGATACGAAAGTTTCGAGGGAAAAAAACTTGTACACGTATAAGAGCGAATAATTAAAATTACTTTCTTCAATTAAATTACTTTTTTCCATTTAATTACTTTCAAACATACTAACAAACAAAGATAATGATTGAAATTGTTATTACAGTGAAAAAACAAAGCGATAACCCACAACGCCAAAATTATACGTGTCAATATATTTTAATTTTATATTTATCATATAAATATAATATATATTTTGATACAATTGATATTTATTTTATATTTTATTTATATAACTTCTTACCACTTTATAAATAATTTATAAATCACTAATATGTAGAATATATTCGGATATATTTCAAATATAGAAATATAAGTTAAATAGATTTTGATATAAATGTTTGTTAGTGTGGGAAATTTCAAGTCAACAGAATAGTTAATTTTCGTGAACTTAAAAAAACACTTTCGTTTTGAAGATATAAAAAAATGTACTTGCAATTTTCTAAAGAACCCGCGCATAGATAAAATTTACGGCTCGAACTCTCCGAAGCGGAGGATATCGCTAAGGTGCATCAAGAAATTGCCGGCCATAAAAGGTGAGCGTTAAGCTCATTGCGTCATTCATATCAGTTGAAATAATTGTGTTTAGCGAAGATCATGATCAATGTTAGCTTCGTTGGGATATGTGCAAGCAGTTACGCTCAGAGGCATGGCATGATGAATTCGTAGTTACGACGCCGTCATGAATATCGATGCTTCAAGTTGCTGGCATTTTCGCTCATTCGCGCCCTCGTCTCGTCGTTGTAATGACAGTGCCACTTCTAAGCTATATTATATCCCCTTTTACGAGGCCGGGAAGGTCACAGCGAGTTTCTCTTTCTTCGTTGCTGAAGCAGTGGATCTAATCGAAATACGCCGTTTTGTGTCGCACCGAAACGTGTTCTGTAAATCGTGATAGCTCGCATAATATTGCTCCGCCTTCGCGTACCAAAAGTTATTATTATTGTCAACCTAAATCTCCAAAAATTACGCTCGGTCTTTGCTGTATCTGATGACGATATATATATACGTAGTATCAGTTTGCATATTTCTGTCAAATGCGAGGCAACTATATTGCGCTCGTAAACAGTAACAGGCAAGTGAAAATTCGCTTATGTACATACTTATGCATGCACTGTAAATACACGAAATGATACTTCGAGAAGAAAAGAAGTAAAACATTCGACAATCTTTCCTTTCAAAATACGATTACAAGTTGTCTTATAGCAGCCATCGGCAGTCGCTATGACGGTTATAACAATGATCGATGAATGTGATCCATCAGATGCACTTAGTAAAAGTGTCAACAAATAAAAAATCTGTTATTTTCGCAAACTTTGATTTTTGCCTTCTGGATAAGTTAGATTTTGACTTAAAACGAGTCTATCAAGAGCTTGTACTTTTCTAAGCTTCGGCAGTAGTGGAGCCAGCTGGTTCCTTGGTTCCACCGGCTGCTTCTTATCGTAGAGCTTCGACGAGTGGCTGAAATTGTGACTTGTTGATGGGTTGCCATGATCATGACGGCGATAATGGTGATGGTCCGGGTGTGAACACGATTTCATATGTCCATACTGATATCTCATACCGTTGATCTGCACCAAACATCATTCGATCGGGCCCAACACTATCCCGGACTCCTGAAACAAAAATTATTTAGTATTTTTGTTATTTGAAAATGGAACATTTAAATTGTTTGGCTACTTGATTTATATCGTAAATAACAATGACTTTGGGATCAATTATTAAGATTTAACAATTGATTAATTAAGAAATTCTTTATAATTATAATTCTATATAATTCTTCTATAATTAAATTTAAAAAAATATTAAAAAAACAATTTTTGATAAAAAGTTGTGAAATCCATTCAATTTGGTATGCAATTTAGAACTGATATGAGAGATCATTCGAAAATGGAGAAAATTTATTTAAATTTAAATCAAAATTATACTGGACAAAATTGTGAGCTCCAGCATATACTGACAGCGATATTAAGTGTCAAAGATCTTTGCATTTTTACACAGTGTTAAATAACACAACTTTTATTACTCTGTCGCGCGAAGAAAATGTAAAAGCTTCTTCAGTCAGTACTTTAATGAAACATGTCTTTGAACCACGATTTCACATAGCGAATGTGTCTGACGCACGATGAGCAGCGATTAATAATTCAAACCGCTGTTAGAAAAAAAAATGAAAAACAAACAACCAACAAAATTATATTATTAACAAAAATACTATATATTTTGAAAACAAAAGAAAACATTCGTAATTGTATACTTTTAATTTGTTGTTCTTTTTTTTTTCTAAGTCTCTGAAAAATGTTTACAAAAAACTTGATTGAGCTAAAACATTTTACAATTTTTAAAAACTGACGAAAACAATTTTTGTAAAACGTAACTTTTTTTGCTGCTTCTGTAAGTGTCAAATGCAAAACAGTTGAAAAGCATTACAACGTATGATAATTAATATCGCTGCCTTACAAAACCAAACAAACAAAAAGTGCTTTGTTTAATCGCAAAAAGAATACTGGCATAAATAAACGCATACAATGCACCAAGTTTTTACAAGAATTTTTAATCGTATCGCGGCCGAACTATCAATCCTTTTGATAAGCCAAAATCGTAGATATGCCAAATTGAGTAACGACACGGGGTCAATATTTTACGCGCTTATATTGCACCGCTCCTCGCGATAAAAACTCGAGATGGATGACTTATGCCGTTTATGCAAGGCTGCTTGAAATAGTAGCACGGTGTGTCGAGAAAAGCACACCCGAAAAAAGGATGAAAGCTTTGATACGCGCACAGTAAAACCTGAAGTCAAGGACGTGGCGGTGGTTGAAAACGTGTTCCCGTAAGGTACGAGAGAGAAAACACAGAGAAAGAGCGACAGAGAGAGAGAAAGAGAAAGAGAACGAAAACGAGGCGAAACAAAAAATGTGCACATGTTATTCTGAGAACGTGTATATGCGCGCATGAACAAAAACTAAAACTCCAGAGGTGGTCTTTAATTCTTTTTACTCACCTAAAGGATTCGTGATTGTCCCGAGGGTGGGGGTAATGATACGAGTTCATGACACTTGATGTTAATTAAATTAGAGCAAAAGCTTGTTTTATAAATCCTCTTGACTTGGTTTTTTTTCTTTCTGTTTTTTTGTTTTGTATTATTTTTTTATTTTCGTTCATATGCACTTATTCGCTTTATTTAAATGAATTTTTCGTTTCCCCACGTTTAAGCCGTTAAATCAGAAAATCAAAACAAATCCATCTGAAGTTTAAATCTTGAAGCAGTCGGGAGATAAAGATGGCCCGAGGAAGGAGAGAGACACGTAAATCTTCATGGGAGGGAAATCTTCCTTTTCTGTCAGAGCAGGTGCACGCCTTTATTTTCGCTTGTGCACTATGCGTAGAATATTTAGTCCACGAACGAGCAACGTGCTCCCAGGCTCTTATAGGAGAGCTTCTGTCTCAACAGCCGCCGTGGCAGCGAAAGCTCTGCTGTCCTTCTCGGAGAATAAATAGCAGACGTCCAACGTTGCCGCGCGAAATTGCAAATGCTTTTCTTGAGTAACAGAAGAAAATGTCACGCGCTAGAAATGGGAGCTGCGCGAAGATGAATAATTACGAGGTAAAATGAGAAGAATTGTTATACCAGCATCGAAACACACTCCAAATGTGTTTGTGACCTGTGTTGGACAAGTGCTTCCACTGCGAACAAGCTTGTTCGCGAATTTTTCGGACAACATTTTTGTTACTTTTTTTCTGACCTGTGAAATTCATATTTTTATGAACTTCTAACGTTGAAAAAATTTACCGTCAAATTTTTTGAAGCTGGGTCATATTTTTGGTCCACTTCTACAAATGTAACGAGCCCCATAAAAAAACTGCTAAAATTAAGTGACACTTATACGTAATAAAATTCAAAAGAATTATCAAAATTGTTTTGAAGTGATGAATCTAAAACAGTTGCCAGTAAGAATTTTATCTCTTTTTTTTTAACAAAAATTAAAATTGTTTACACTTTCAAATTTAGAGAGTAAGAACTTCTGCCGTTTCAACTGCAAAGTCGTCTTTGAAAGCTTCTAATATAATTTTTGTAATTGTAACATTTTTGAATATGGAACAAACGAATAGGAATATTTAAACTTGGCCTAATTTAAACGTTGGAAAGTTTGGTTCTCTTTCGATTGGCATTGTGAAAATGTTGAAATGAAAATTAAGAACACTGAAATAATTTGAACAAAAATATCATCGAAAATGGTGCACGCATAAACGGAAGCCAAGTTCTGCATGGATTATTATGAAATTCAAGTGTAATTTTATTCTGCATCTGATGTAATAAAATGGCGTGTAATTTTGCGCAGACTTTTTTTACAGTGTCATTCGCTTGTTGTCAATATCTATGCAATGGGAACTCTTAGAATGAATAAAATCATAAAATTTTATGCGTTTAATTTAGTGCACAACAAATCTTACAAACGACGCATATTATTGTTGTTGCACGACCTGATTGTTTTAATATCGGCGCAAGCGACGGGCGTAAATTTCCGCAGTTTCGTCAATAATTGCAAATAAAGTGTGTTATGGTGTTTGGCCGACGCACACTGAGCATCATAAAACGATTTTAGTAACGTGATGGCATTAAAATGAAAACAGAAAATCTAAAAAATAACTACTCGATGAGAAAACTATCAGCAGAATTGAATTTCAACTTTAAATTGAATAATTTATCATTTTCCTTCGTTTTTGAATAATTTATACCCCAAGTGAAATCTTGTAATTTATTCAAAATCACGAAATGTTGTTAAACAATTTTCGAAGGAAGCAAAAAAAAAGGT
>JAAMPD010002557.1:0-14247 GCA_025266255.1 Trissolcus basalis
TCATCAAACACCTTCAAACATTTTTAGTGCCAAAACTACTACATATCACATTATAGGAGTCCAAGACTGATGGATTTCAAAAAATCTCAAATATTTGATAGCTAAAATTGAAGACGTCTACATTTTTACTATTAACTAATATACAAATCTAAAATTTGATTGCGCCTAAAAAATTAAGCACCTATAAATTTGGACACTAAAACTGTGACTCTCATATCTGGCGCCTAAATATTTGAGTGCCAAATATTTTAGGCGCACAAAAATTCTAAGCGCTCAAAAATTTAGCCGCCGTATATTCTAGGCACCTATAAATTTTGGCGCTGAAAAACTGATACGACTCTAATATCTGGCGCCTAAATGTTTGAGTGCCAAATATTTTAGGCGCCAAAAATTTTAAACGCTCAAAAATTTGGCCGTCATATATTCTAGGCGCCTACAAATTTGGGTGCCAAAACTAATACCACTCTCATATCTGGCGCCTAAATATTTTAGGTGCCAAAAATTTTGAACGCTCAAAAATTTGGCCGACATATATTGAAGGCGCCTATAAATTTGTTTGTCAAAACTAATACTACTCTCATATCGGGCGCCTAAATATTTTAGCGTCAATTATTTTGGGCGCCAACTATGTTATACTCCTAAATATTTATGCGCTAATAATTAAAATTCCTACATATACAATCATATCTATATTTATAAATATAAGTATGAGCTTAGGAAAAAGTTAAAAAATGATGACAACATGGTTTAGTGATAGTATTATAAGATTTGACTTAAATCTATCTGATTTAAGGGATGATTCTTGATCAAAGGGGTCAATGTCATTACATCGTCATGATTTTGCCGTGAGCCATTTGAATTTCCAGGTGGCTTGGCCGTTGGCGTAATAGGATTAAATCTGATTTGGAGATTCGAGTGTTGGCCGATACAAAATTTTTGCGATTCAATCGCGATTTGCATGAGATGCTGAGGAATCACAAAAGCATTAACATATGAACGGTTGCCTAACGCTGATTTATGTGTAATATGAATATGAGTCGGTGCAATGAAGACAAGCCATTATGAATTTAGTGGAGGCCTTTCTGTTTGCATAAACGTTGGTAATCGACGCTATTCAGTTATGAAAGCACGATTCCACCTAGGGGCTGTGAAAAACGAATTCAAGTTTTCTTCTGTTCCCCCATTCGCGCGGCTGCGGAACAAAAATTATTGTTTTCCTTTTTCTTTTCACGGACAGTTTTGCTATTCACTTTACACAACCTGGCATTTTAAAACCTGCGATTTACTCCTTTCATTTAGCTCACTGTTGACCTACTTGGTGTTGTATAAAATTTTAAATTGCATTAGCGTAAATAACGAAAAACTGAAGGTGCGCTAAAGACTCATTTAGATGAGCTCAGACTAATAGCTGAAAAAAAAGAATACTGAAATGATAATCCGTAAGCTGAATTTGTTATAATGATTGTTAAACGATGTTAGACGAGTTGAATGAATTTTTCATCATCCAAAAGGAGATCGTTAATGTCAAAAAATAAATATGACTTAATAAATTGTTAATACTGCTGTAGAGTGGAGTTGGAATGGAAGAAAAAAGGGAATCATTAAAAGAATGAATAATTCAATATGCTCAAGTATTTATAAAGGAAACTTTATGTATAATATATATATATATATATATGGGTCGGTGACAAATTGCCGAAACGGCAAAAAAACGAAATCGCAAATAAACGAAAACCTATGTTCAGATCAGTTCTGTCAAACCTGTCAAAGATTCAACTTGAATGTGTAAACTGATGAAATGTGAAGAAGTAAATATTTTCCAATATTAGCTGAAATAGATATTCATCTAATCAAGTAATCTTTTCAAATAAATATAAATATTACATTAAAGTGAAATATCTTTAATTTTTTCATGAAATTTCTGGGATTTTTTCACAGCAACTGATCTGTTTTTGGAGTGTATTTTTTGAATTGACGACAAAATGACAGAACTTTTGATCCCTCCCGGACATCGCGGTAAACCGCGCAAAGCAAATTATTTGATCATTGTAGGCGGTCATAAATATCATTTAATGGGACTTACAAGCCGGAGTCCAAAGAAGAAGGAACAACAAAATGTTCGTATAAGAAAAAATGAAATGATAAATTTCAGGAGTCATTATAATTAATTGATATTTTATTAGACTATTTATGTTTTTGATTAATCATCACTATAATCAATTATTGAATTCAAATAAAATAATTGTTTTTTCTGAAATATTTTTTAAATATTTAGTTGTATAGGATAACATTGTTTAGGATAAAAGCAATATCGTGATCCCAATTATGTTTTCATTCATTTATTCTTCACACGAAAATTCTGAAAAATAATGAAATGTAATGACAGTTCATTATTATGTTTTTTTTTTATCACTTATTTTGAATTTTCAATTCAATCAATAGGTTAATTAAAAAATCTATTTAATTCATTTAATTAATTAATTGCTGAAAAACCCTTGCTATGAATCATCAACATAGTGAAAGACCGAATCAATTGTAAAGCAGTTATTTTTTTACAAAATGTATTTTCTTCTGTTCACATTTTATTCATTTTTTTTGAAAACGTGTTTTAGTTTATTTGACGTCATGTAATGTGTCCAAAAACTGATTGTTAAACTATGTCCTGCTAAAAATTATGTGGACGTCTAGGGCCGGATTCCCTCTGATACCAAAAATTGGTTAGACAGTTGTAAAGGGATTTTGATTTGATTTGATTTAATTTAATTTCTCTCTATGTGAGCAAAAAGTTTAGTTTTTACAACCCATTAACAATTCGACTATTAAATTAAATGAATTAAAATAAAATATTTTTATCGGATCATGCATCGGTTTTAATTATCTAGCTACCTGAGATGCGACGATTATAGCAAGTCACAATGTACTTCAAGAATAACTATTTATGCCGATGGTAGAATAAAAGTAACCGGAAACCATGATAGACATGTTACAAAGAAGAACATTTATCCAGGACGAAAATTTACAGACGAACTGAAAGAAGAAATGGCCAAACCTTTCGTCAGCTTTGATGATGCCTATTATAGAGTAGGAGAGAAGTGAGATGATAATTTTAATTTATTGTCTGTAACAAAACTGGAAAATCTATAGAATATCTCGAACATTTCACTTATTTCAATGATTATAAAATTTATTATGACGTTTTTTTATATTTTGTTTTCCATTGAACTTTACTATCAACTTTTTGATTTTATTTTCACAGGGTGCCTCATTTAATAATTTTTTCTAATTTTTAGTAAATTAAAAATTAAGAAATTAACCTTTTTAAATCATCTGCAAACTTTTATAAATCCAATTGTTTCGAATAGTGTAAAAAGAATGAATACTTTGTATAAAGTAAATGATTTTTAATATTAAATATAATTATGCATGTTTTTCAGAATGATACTTCTGATTTAGAGACTGAAGATTAGATGAATGAAGATGAGATCCCAAGAAAAATAATTCGGTTAGAGTCCCAGAGAACTCGATCACCAGAGCCATCACAGTGGTTTAGATGTAGCGTTATGTGAAACTCGCATTCTTAGTTATATCGTGTATTAATATTTGTGTTCTTTCAAATTAAAATAGAATAATAAAACCGTTATAACATACTGATAATTTTTTCAATGAATAGTTTGTTTCTTAAGTCAAAAAAAACTATTTTTTTAACGTTTCAAATCGAGAAATAAAATTTGTTTTTGAATATGTTTGTATAACACTTGGCAATTTGAAAGCAAACTATTTATTTAATTCATATTTTTTTATGCTTTCTAGATTCGAAGAAACCAAAAATAACAATCGAAAAGATAGCCACCATTATAACTAACATTTTGTTACACAGTGTAATCGTATAATAGTCAAAAGTAATTAAACAATTCTAAAAGATGAGAATTTTGTGTCTCAGCATATCACTAATATTAATCATTCAAATTTCAATTGATCACAATTTATACAATCATACTTTCTTTAGAGCTAAACAAGAAAAAAATGTACGTTTTCTGTTAAAATATTTAATTAACCCGAACACTTTGTTCGTTTTTTGTAAATGTAAATTTTTTTTGTTAAAAGAAAATTATTGATTATCAATTAATTATAATTATTAATGACAATTATAAATAAGTAGTTTACAATCATCATGAAAAAATATGAATTTGATTTAAATTCTTTTTCATTCTGCGAACAAGTCAATAAATGAGTTTGACAAGCAACTGATCTGAACATAGGTTTTCGTTTATTTGCGATTTCGTTTTTTTGCCGTTTCGGCAATTTGTCACCAACCCATATATATATATATATATTTGGAAAATATTTAATAAATCATGAGGCGCAAATACTAATAATTTTTCTTTTAAATTTGGCGCCTAGAATTTTGAGCGACCACAACTTTAGGCGCCAAAATTAATAAATTTCGAATATTTGACGCCTAAATTAAGGCGCCCAAAATTTTTAGGGGGTAATATTTCGTACGTCCAAAATTTTAGGCCCTTAAAATTAATAAAATCTCACATTTCTTTTTCAATTCTCCAATATTTTGGACGCCAAATTATACATCCTGAATATTTGGCGCCTAAAATTTCGAGCTCCATATATATATATATTCTATACCAATTTTATATATACTATATAATTTCATTCTAGATTTTTTGTTTCTTTATAAATTATAAATAATATTTAATAAATGTTGTATATCAAGAAATAATGGAATCATTAAAAAATAAATAATTCAATATGATAGAGCAGAAAACTATGCGAAACGTCGGGCCGTTTTTGGAATATGATTTGGCAGTAGAGGGCGCCGTCGTCGGATCAAAGAAAGTGGGAAAAACTGAGGCGATTCGAAGTGTCAAAAGAAGAAATATTTGAATTTTCGTAATCAATAAATCATGCCTTTAGCTGGAAAAATAATAATAAGTGTACGTGTCTGTCTATGCGCATACGAAAAATGCAGAAAAGTATCAATGAATAAGATATCGAGGCAGAACTGGACGGAGATGAATAAAACACAAGGAATGTATGAATGTTAAAAAGGCCGTCGCGGCAAAATACAAGACAGAAGTAAATCGCGCTAAGACGCGAAAATTCGAAGCCAAAGGATTGGCGCGAGGGAATTTGCAAAATAACGTACGAAAATGAAAATAAAAATTAAAATATTTTGAGTCAAACAAAAAAAAGTGGTAAATTTTTTTTCTTCGAGAAAACTGACTTTTGTGAATTAAAATTGGACAATGGAAAATTCGGGGGTTATAGAGGAATAATTTTATTCGAGATAAAAATTCAGACGAGAGCCCGCGCGCACTTTGCCGAGGAAAAATTTATTTCCATGTCCAAGCTTACTTGGGGCTGAAATACGCCCTCTTTACGAGAGATGTTTCGAGCTCGTAAATTTCGCTTCTTAGCCTGCTGTTCATGCTTTCAAATTGCTTTTCTAAATTAAGCAATTCTTTTGCTTATCGAAACATTCATTATCGCGAAAAACAAATCTCCACGCTCTTTTATGATAGAATTTAGTCAGCGTTTATATCGTCATCATCGCCGACAGTTATTGCCAACATTTTAAATCCAATTTTCGTGCAAATCAAATCCGCTTTTATTATCATTTTTCGTTACGACGGGGAATATTGAAAATTCTGCAAAATAATACAATGGCGCACAACCTTTTCCTTTTTTACTTTTAATTCAAGTTTCTTACTGTTGAATTCGAACAAGAGAATTTCTATTGATCGATATTCGAAGAGCTGAGATGCAAAATTCACCGATTTTGCATTTTAGAAAAACAACATTTTTTTTTTCATCTTAATGATGTGCTGAATTAAGCGACCTAAAACATTTCACCAATTAGTTTTCTTGCATTTGTTATTAAACCGTATTCCACTCCTGGTAATTAGTGCAAATTGTTTTACCTTCTTCCAGACCACATGAAAATAAAATAATTAAAATTTTTCCTCCCAATTAAACGAATTGTTAAAAATACATATCATATTTATAAAATGTAACTGGTTATATTTTATCATCGACTCCAAACTGAAAGAACACACTTTCAACATTTTATTTACGACGAGGAAATATGTTATATTTTTTATGTATGCAAGCTCATGTATTCTTGAAATTTATTCTTTATTATAACATCTCATTTTTTATTCATTTCAACCATCAGCGGGTTTTGGATCTCATTTTTACAATATTTTTTCAAATAAAAAATTTTTTTCATTTTGTTGTTTTTCTTTTGCAGCTTACGATGAAATCGGAGGAGAGAGCAATTTGAAAACGTGGTCAATTAATCTATATCGTCAGTCGGCATCTGATAATGACTGCAATACAGAAGAATATCAGGCGATTCTCGCGGGATTTTCACGTAGGGGCAGTATTTTACGCTCCAGAAGAGAGTATTAGCGCATTCTATATAAAATAAGTTTCAAACGTGCGTCTAGTATAGTTCTGTGTACGAATGAATGTACGACTTTTCATTGAGAATTCAGTAGAATAATAGTTTTATTGTACAATGCGGTACGGCAGTTCTATAATCCCGACATATTTAATATGTTCATTATCTCAGAATTAAACGAAACTTTTCATTAACGTTAGCGGACGGCTTGCCTTGTGAAAAAGCAACGTTTTTAATTGTAATCCAATTTTCAATTCCTTTTACCGAGAAATTTACAAAAATTGTGTCCTAGAATATATTTTTCATTTGATATTTAAAAACTCTGTTTGTGATAAATGTTCAGACTCGACGACGTTGGGAGTCTAAAAAAAAGTTTGAAATTAAACGGGAAACAGCAAGTTGTATAGCAAAAAAAAGTTAAATCGCTCGTGAGAAAAGTTTCCGACGCGCCACCTAGCGGAATTTTAATTAATTAGGTTGTCAAGTCATCCGCCATCTTGTTTCTAATCTCAAAACAGATTAAATCTAGCTTAAATTTGAAATTGAAGATAAAAACATTAAAAAAAAGTTTAGACAAGTTGAAAAGTGAGGTTATGTAATGAAATGACAAAGGGAATTAGGAATTACGATTGTTTGTTCGGATTTAAACTAATAGAGGTCAAAAAAACAAACGGATCATTTTACACGAGATGCAGAGTTATAATTTTGGTATTAGCTAACTTATTCAAAAGTTGTAATAGAGTGATTTGCTTGGATTTCAAATTTAAATTAAATTTTGTGAGTTCGCCATTGAGGCAGCCGCTAAATTGGTCGATTGCGAAGTATAATGGAAACCAATCGACTAATTGCCGACACTTCTCTTTGCTCATTAATTCCTATTCCCGTTTAGGAAATTGGATAGCTTATGGGCAACGTTCTGAAATTCCTCTACAACGAATTAACCTTTGGTATAACTCGTGCAATCTCGAATTCATATGAAAGCTCACAACAATTTTACTCGATCTTCAATTTTCCACTGCGTTTGTCGGAATGATTGATTTATCTTAAGATGTATGATAAAAGTCAATTTGCACTATTTCAAAATTGTAAAAGCTTTCAAAAAATTTATTCGCAGTTCTGTAATGACTCTTTATATTTTTTTAGTGAAAAAATTTTAACATAAACTGATGTCAAAGTATAATGCGAAAACTTCGCCTGGAGAAAAATAATAAACTTATTATACCATTGTATAGAGGGCGTTAAGACCTTTCAGTTAACTACCCACAAGGCATAGTTTTGAAAAAATGAAAAAAAGTGACATAACCTCAAAACCTCACTATTCGTATATATTCAGTTTTTTTATAATTCATGTCACTGTATAGGGAGTATTGAAAGTTCTCAGTGAAATGAAATAGGGTATGGGAAAAGGAAAGAAGTTGAAAAATTGTCACATAACCTCAAAAAAATGAAAATGCACTTTTTTCAAACTGTGTTCCATCTTAATTCTAAGTGTGAGGGCAAATTTCTATGTGAAATTATATGTTCTTTCTATTTCTAATGTGAAAACATTTATTCTTCATCACTTTCCACACGGACAAAAATATATTTTGAAATATATTTTACATATATTTTATATATTTAAAAGTGTATATTATTTCGTGTATATTTCACATATACGTGATTTATAAATCATTTATAAAGCGGCAATAAGTTAGATTAATGATATATAAAATAAATATATATTTTATCGAAAAAATATATTTCATTTATATTAAAAATATAATTTTGAAATATATTTCCGCATATATTTTTATCCCTGTGGGTCGTGTTAGAAAAAATTTGCTTTCTTAAATGAATTTTTATTTTTTCAAAAAAATAAAAAATAAAAAATAAAAATAAAAAATATAATAAATAAAAAAAAAAATAAGTAGTAGTAGGTATAATTGTACGAATTTGTCGGATAGATTTATGCCACAGTTGTTATATTTATTTCGCTGCTCTATGTGTCAATCTGAAGAGCAACGAAAATTTTTTATTGCAAAGCAGTCTACTCACCTTGTTTCAATGATATAATGAGAAATAGGATTGTTATGCGAATTTGCGCTGGGTGCCCATGACAGGCTCACTGAACGAGACGTAAAACTCATTATTAAAGGACGTTCCGGCGGATCTGGCACATCTGAAACAAAATTAAAGCATTTTTCATGAGAACCTCTTCATTTTTAGGTCGTTTTTGTTATTTTTTTCGCATGTCGTCATATAAAAAATACGAGCATTTAGCTTTAATCACGCATTTTATTTAAATACACTACCATCGCGAGACGAACTACGGGTACACAGAATTTTTAAACTTTTTTTATTTACCAAAGAATGCATTGAGTTTGAAAAACAATTTTCCGCAAAGAACACGGGCTGGACAATTTTTTCTTTGACAAAACGTTCGCACCTCGCTCGAAATAAAGGACGCAATCACGCGTAATGGCGGCGTTATTTACATAAAACCATCAAAGCTGAGCGTAAAAGTCGCAGTCACTGCGTAAATACGTTTTCTAGCTGAGTGTGCGCGACGGGTAAAGATAGTCGTTTTAGAGTAAGCAAGTTATGATTGTTTACTGATGTCAAGACTTGAAAAGGTTGTCTGCTTCCTCTTGGAAATAAAAAAAACGTCCCTCCTTTTCATATCGTGACTTAATTTTTTATACACCAACGAGAAGCGTTTCATTGAATCATTCATTAAACCGGGTGGTTATTACGGAAATTTTTAATTTTCGCTATTGTATACTCAGCCTTCTGTGTAACATATTATGGGTACATGGTTTTATAGTACGTTTATTCATCTATATTTATAAAATGCTATGAAATAAAATTTTAATAATGAACAAATTTCTAAAGCATCATTATTAGAATGTCATATATATTAGGGGTTTGTAATTTTTTATTTTGGGCGCCAAATATTCAAGAATCATTTCTTTTGGCGCCTAAATATTTGGGCATCTACAATTTTGGGCGCCAAACTTTTCAGGTATCAGATATTTGATGGTTATTAGTTTTGGCGCCTAAAATATTTGGCGTTAGAAGTTTTAGGCGCCAAATATTTCAGATTTATTAGTTCTGGCGCCTAAAATTTTGAACCCCAAATGTTTCACATTTATTAGTTTTGGCGCCCATAGTATTGAGCGCTAAAAGTTTTGGGCGCCAAATATTCGAGCGTTATAAGTTTTGACGTCTAAAAATTTGGACGTCAAGTATTTCAGATTTATTATTTTTGACGCCTAAATATTTGAACGTTTAAAATTCTGAGCGCCAAATATTTTGCGTTTATTAATTTTGGGACTTAAAATTTCAGGCGCTCGAAAAAGTACAATATACTTCAACATATATATACACATAGTTATATATAAATATTTCTTTTACAACAAGTTGTTTTCCCTGACAAAAATCACGTCGTTAATAACAGTTCATTATCAACATTGACCCAATGCCATCAGATATCTGCAAACACGACAAAAAAGTTGGTCGAATTAAACAAAATGTTTCAACTGTTCATTCGTCGTAGTTAATAATTCATCGAGTCAAAATGTTGGGTTGAATTTTTTCAGTAACATTTAATATTTTGCGAGTATATTCCGACGGGATACTTAAGCTCGGGTACTCAAGACAGTGTACTTGGTTTAATCAACTCGGCTAAACGTATTTGGCACAGCTTACTCGGCCTAGTACACTCTCGACCTAGTATGTTTGAGAGAGTTCACTCAAACGTAGGCCCAGTGACAGAACTTGCTCTTCCTAAACGCCGCCGTACAACATTTCGTTGTATATTTTCAACCTGATTATCAAGCCAGCTGAGTGCGCGGTAAATAATTTTCGTACCCAAGGAGCAAACCGTTTGTTTCACATACCTTCACCTTAAATAAAGCTCGAAGCTTTTAAAAGTCTAATTATTATCAACTCCTCGAGCAGAAACCTCTTTCTGAGTCCTGTGGAGTATTATTTCGAATAATATCGTATTACACAATTTCAAGTTTGATGAGGTATCTTCAGTGCTGCCAGAGAGAGAGTCTACAACATTTTTAGGACTTCAAGCTTATGAATCGACGATGAAATATTAACTGTAACTTAGTAATGCTCTTATTTGTACTGAATTTTGCATTAAGCGACACAAAATACATTAGCGTACTTATTATACTGTTTTTTTCTTCTTGTTGAACAATCTGAAATGTTTGGATCAGCAACGATCAGACAATTTTTTTTTTATGAAAAAACAAAACTTATTAAAATCACAATGAAAATCTTGTCTGATTTGCGAGTTTTATTCTGTCGAGTTTAATTAGTCATACTAAATAATCAGAGTGAAATAATTTTTTCATCGAGTTATTTTTGAGATGATTTTTATTTTCGTCATGTGCATGACGGGATGTTGATATTCTCTACTGATTTTTATAGAAGTTTTGTTTAAATTTTTTTGAAACCAAAATTGTCTGTCGATGAAAAATGAAGGTTCATTCAAAAATTTTTTTTTATTAAACTTGAAACAAACGAAATGAGTGAGTTTGGTTTTTTTAGTTTGCCTCTTTTGTAGTTTGCGATATGAATTCAGCTAGTTTTTTTATGTTTAAATATTGTGTATCAAGTTTAATTTTTTTCATAGAAAAAGTGTATTTTTTAATGAAAAGTAAAATTTGTGCAACAAAAACAACGAACAGACAGAAATTCGTTTTTTATGTAAGTTGCATTTTATTATTTTTTTTACAGTGAAAGAGAGACAAAATTCGTGGAAAATACTGTATGACCTTAATAGAAAATGCAAACACAGAGGCAGGAAAATCAAAACATTTAATCTCTTTATTCACATTTAATTTCAGAATTTGATGATGTGGCATATTAAAAATTAAATTTCATAAATGAAATGTCTCGAATATCAGAAACGACAACATACCAATTTTTATTGTACGGGAATTTATTAATTCTTTCATTTATGAAATTCGTTTTTAACATTATTTATTCTTCACTTTGTTAAAATTATTCTCAGGGTTGTAAAATAATTGATTTTGTTTTTCGTTTTATACCAATTCACACAATTTATCAATCAACCAAACAATTCAATCGAAATATTTTATTCCACTAAATAATAAAAACTCAACAAAAGTAATACAATCGTAACAGTAAAACATACAATGTAATAATTTTGATATTTGTAAAACAAATTTTTATGTGCAATACTTTTACAAACATTCACTCATTAGATTTAGACAGAAAAATTGTTATTCACAACGGTAGAATATCTGAAATTTGATAGGAGCTGACCGAATTCAACAGTAAGCTCATAATTAAAATTTTAATTATGATAATCAGGCTTTAATGAAGATTTAATATAATGCAAAGAAAAACAGAGAATAATCTATGCTGAATCATAGAAAATTCAGTCGTTGAAATTGCAACAATTGTAATATTTAGATAGACAAAAAAATGTCTGACAAAAAGGACGGATAAGTCAAATGCATTTTAACTCATATAATAATTAATATGAAAATGAATGTAAAATTTGCTGTTTTTATGTTTCTGACATTTTTTGGAATAATGTTATTTATTTGATATTATAATTTTCTGTTTTTGTATTATTACATATATTTGAAATTCATTTTTTGACATTGTAAAATTTTGCCTCAATTTTTGGATGAATAAATTTTTAAACCCCTAAAATTTTGGGTCTTAGATATTTAAAATTTATCAGTTTTGGCGCCTAACATTGAATGTGCCAGATATTTGAAATTCATTTGTTTCAGCACCTCTAATTTTGAACTATATTCTATTTTATATTTTATAAATGTATATAATGGAATTCATAAAAAAAAAAATTTATTAAATATTATACTTATTGCTGGAATTTAGATACATTTAGATTTCTAAATGTATAAAGTGTTCTTTTTTGTCCGTTGTAACTTTTTCAAATCAAAGAATATTTTTTGTTTGATAATGACAAAGTTGTTTTGAAAAGCTGTTGTGAGATTGGACGTGATTGAATTTTCTGTGACTTTCCGTTTAGGATAACTTGATTTAAGGCAGTTATATTTCCGGGTTGTAATTAATGGTACATTATTTATGCAGTAAGTTTTGTCTGGATTAGACGTGTCTCTTTCTGCGTCTGGCTGGGTTGTTCATTGCTGGGGAGAATTCATTTCGGTCGATCGAAATTAGTTTCGCCCAAGGCCAAGCCGTTAACTGCATCGATCGGCGTATTTTACAATAGACAACACACTTGCTCATCCCAAAACTCAGATAAACCGCTTAGTATGCGTGCGACTCTCATTGCGATATGATAATACGCGTGCTCTGAATTCTCGAATGTTTTTTCGACCGAAATTTCGAACCGACCGTGCCAAAACAATCGCTAAATTCAGTCCAAAAATAATTTCGCCCGGAGTTATGTATATAATTTGTGTATAAGTGTACAATTTGCGCGAATCTCTCTCGGCGCGGCGGAATTGATAAAACACTTTTGCACGAACGAATAATCGTTAACAGCGCAAAGTTAGATTATGATATTAAGATTTCTTTATTTCGCTGATATTCGAATAACGTTGTTATCTAAACGAGAAAATTGCTTCTCGAAACTTTGTTAACGAAATTGTAAACATCGTAAAAGTTAGCATTGTAGTCAACTGAAAAGCTTATAAAATATTTCGCTTTGTATATAGTCAACCGGGACTGAGTTTGCTTGTTTGCGAAAAATATTCCACTGTTATTGAAACTACTTCATTTGTCACGGTAATCGCAACTCAAGCCAACGTGTTGATAGATTATGAACCTTCTCCTAACATCATTAAAACTTGTTCTTATGTAACTATATATACGTATTTTTTCTCTCCGTCTCTCTTTTTCCTCTGTAATCTATTTTTTTCACACAAATTTTAATTTCACCACAAGATTTATAAATGCATATTTAGGTATTAAAAATTGATTTGTTCTTGCGTCCAAATATGTTGACGACGGATATTTGAAATTTATTCATTTTGGCGCCTAAAATCTTGAACACCTTATATCCCGCATAAAAAATATAAGATATATAAACATATATTCTATATTCAAGAATATAATTGAAAATATAATTTTTATACATTTCAACTGAAAATATACGGTTAAATATATGTCAAAATATAAAGTATATTTTCAGCTGCAAACAATATATTAAAGATATATTAAATATATACCATTTTTCCGTGAGGAATTGAGCGCCAAAAAGTTGGGGCGCCTAAAATTTTGAAGCTCTTAAATTTTTGGACGCTAAAAGTATCGAGCGCCTAAAAATTTCAGTGCCTAAAATTTAGAGGCGTCAAAATTTTTAGACGTCAGATGTTGAGGATTTATTAATTTTGGCGCCTCAAATTTTGGACATTAATTTTTCGAGGGCCCAAAATTTTGAGCCTAAGATATTTTCAATTTGTTTTGGTTCCTAAAATGTTTTGCACCAGAAACTGCAAACTATTGTTTATTTCCGCATCTAAATTTTTATGCGCCGAATGCTTGGTTAAATAATAATTCACATTAACATTCCTCAAAATTTGCTATTACAGAGCACACAACCAGTTACAGTTGTAACGTATAAAAGTTTGTTTGTCTCGTTCTAAAAATTTGCTCGTGGAAATTGTATATTGGATAATACGTGCAGGTCGAAAAATTGGAAATAAAAACTATGAATGGACGTGTACACGAGCCTAACAAAATTCACGTCTCGTTGAATATATTGTGACGCGCATAAAAAATATCTAGTTCGCCAACCGATGTGTATCACATAACAACAGCTCGCAGTTAGCCATGCAGACTCAAGTTGAACGAGCGCGCGCGTGATGACT
>JAAMPD010002558.1:0-14234 GCA_025266255.1 Trissolcus basalis
TCAAGGCAATCAGGGCTCTACTCCTGCATCCTCACATAATCAGAGATGATTTTCACCTTTTCGCTGACGCGCTTAACGAAAAACACTCGTCTTCGAGGAGGCAGACGTGGCAGTGGCACTGGGAAGGCTAGAAAAGAAACTAACTCACTTTACCGATACTTATTTACGCACTTTTCGCACTCTAGGGTTTGACTCTGAGAGTCTTCCCCAGGAACCGATGCCCACCCAGGCACCCTGGATTTCACCTGCAGTGCACAATTCCTGACGACAGTGTTCCGGCCTTGATCAGGCTCGGTTTCTCTCGCCAAGTTAGAGTGCATCCGGTTAGGCGATGAATGAGCTTTGTTGCTCATCTGTACGTTAACTTCTCAACTGTTTAAATTAATAAATTCTAAAATTCTAAATTTTTACAATTATTATCGAAATCTATTAGAGGGGTCATAAATCATCGAGTGACGTCACTTGACATTGCAATCATTGCTTTTTCAGTCAATTAAATTGAAATTTTGTGGCCTGATTGTATCCGGCGATTAGAAAAGAAAATAGGTGGCATGGCGCTTGCACCTAAGCTTGAAGGGCGAAGAGGACGCGCGATTGTCCTTCTTGTCTTACTTATCCTTCTAATTGATCGCGTCATTGATTGGCGCGATCCTGCAACGCCTTATCGAGCGCACTTGACGCGTGCCGCCCAAATTTGCTCGTGACCAATATGAAAATGGAAAATGGCGGCTTTTCCAGGACGCGTAAAATCGACACGTTACACAGTTGATTAATTTTTTCAAATATATTAATTCGTATTTATGTATGTATTTATCCATTTATTATTCAAATCTATTAAAATTTTATAAATAAAATTATTTATGTATTCATTTATATAATTATCAGGCATTAATATATGATTAATATGTGAAATGATTAATTATTTTATTAATTCAATAATTAGTTATTAAATTAGAAACGAACAACGATTTCATAATACAACAATCTTCAATTACCTAAATTCAAAATGAAATCAATCATATTTAAACAGCGGCGGGCGTGAAATCGATAGATCGATCCGCGCGCCCATTAGTGGTCAGCGCGACTAACTCCAGGAAGCGAGATAAAAAGAATAAAACAAACAGACGAAATAAGTGTGTGCGCATTTGCGATGTGCTAACTGCAACTTTACGACGATTTTTTATTTTGTATAAGTATATATAATAAATTAATAAAACAAATAGAAGTGGATGAGTGGAATAACTGGATTTTGATATTAAAAGTAAAAAATTTGACAAATGTAGTCACTTTAAATGATGTACATTGTTCCAGCCGTTTTTTTTCCACATTTTCCTGCTAAAATAAACTACAATTGGTTTCGCTACTTACTGACTAGCAAAAATGTGGATTTACACAGACGTCGTGTTTTTCTCATTTTTACGATCTAAAAGTGATCGTCTCAAGACGACTACTTCCAGATCGTATACAGATCACATGATTTTGACTCGGGGCTCTTTTTTTACGAGTGTGAGAGATACTGCGATTATCAATTATTTTTCTCTTCTGAATTTTATTCAACATAATAAAATATTGAACTTTTACGGTTCTATTTTTGATTTGATCTCATCACGCGATGATATTGTTGAAATTTCTTGTAGTTTAGATCCATTATTACCATTACACAATTTTGAGCCTGTACTTGAGTTCTTTATTCTAAATATCTATGCGAATTTGCAGCACCGTCCACGTCGTGAGTTTTCCGATTTCCACAAAGCAGATTATTATAACCTTAATCGTATATTCGAAATGACATGGATCTTGGATAACATGGATCTGAATGACAAATTTTCAGTTTTTTATGATACTTTGAGTGTTTTCGTCGACCAATATGTACCGAGGACGATGATTTCAGAACGAAGCTATAAGACATGGTTTTCCTCTGAACTGATCAGGGCTATTCGTGATAAGAAGAGATTGCACAAAATCTATAAAGACTACCGTACTGCGGCAAATTATACCAATTGGGCAGCGGCTGTAGCTCTGTGTAGAACGCTCAGAAGAAAAACTAAAACCAACTTTTATAGAGACGTTGAACGAAATCTGATTGGTGATCGGAGGGCGTTTTGGCGACATTAAATCAATGACGAAGTTGAACATGCTTCTCAGAAGTATGCATGATGGTACGATCTCTACTGGCAAACCCAGTGAGATTGGTAAGTTGTTTGCATCTGAATTCGACAAGAACTACTCGGCACAAGCAGGAACAAATCGCACGTCAGCTGACTTCCTAGATCACCGATTGTATTTTATAAATCCACTCAACTCAGTAAAATTGAGCCTAGTAGAAGTTTTTCAGATCTTTCAAACCTAGACTGCAATAAAGGGCCTGGCCTAGATTTGATCCCTAATGTGTTCTGGTATAATTGTCGATATTCGCTTGCCAGACCAATATAGATTATTTTTAATATGTCTTTGTCCAGTAGATGTTTTTTGACATAGTGGAAATTAAGTGGAATTTTTCCAATTCACAAGAAGGGTGACAAATCCAGCGTTTTTAACTACAGGTCTGTTTCTATTCTGACTGCGTTACTGAAATCATGTAAAAAATGTATTGCTGATATTCTAGCGCGGTATTTTAGATTCATTATTCGTCCCGAGCAACATGGATTTACTCCACGGTAAATCAACACTGTCAAACTCACTCTTCATGGAAGAAAACCCTGCACAGTCATTTGAGGCAGGTGAGGAGACCGATGTTATTTACACCGACTTATCAAAAGCGTTAGAACGTGTACCACATGAGTTGCTTATTCAAAAACTCAATTGTTATTGTGTGGGTAGTACGATGCTGGAGTGGATCAAGAGTTATCTCCACGGGCAAGAACAGTATGTGAGTGTGAATAAATTTGATTCTGAGTGTTATGTGGTTCAAGTCACTCCCAGAGTCTAATTCCGATGTTGTTTCTTCTTGCTTCTTCTTGGTTGTTATTTGCTGGTCATTTACAGAACCTCAGGATAGCCTCCGCGTTGTCGATTCCGCTTCTGTTCGTGACCAGAGAGACTTATTTCCTGATGGACAACACTCAATATGGACCTCTACTCGACAGCGATAGCTGATACACAAAACTATCCAACTGCCATAGATTATGGGTCTGATGTTGACCAGACAAAGACTAGCTCTTCAACGGGAAATGACCACCACAGGTAAAACTCAAACAGGTGAGTGGCGCCATTCTCGAAGGCCTTGAAGGTTTGGAGCAGGGCACGTTGAAAAACAGACAGCAAAACAGCAACGATATCGGTCCAGAATAGCAATATCTTATCAGCGGTAGTACTTGATCAAGCTGCAAACTCTACTGTCGTACAGATGTTGTTGGCAGATGACTGACTGACTACAGAAACGGTTTGCAGATTGAGAGGTCAGAAGCCGGGGCGGGCTTCAGTTGACAGCGGAGCGATCCTTGGAGTGTTCCAAATGGCAAGATGTTCTAGACAGCGGCTGGATGTTCTGGTCGCTGTCCCTCGTTGGTGCAACGGCTGCCTGGTCCGCCCGAAGATCGAAGTAACAATCTACGACTTGAAAAGTGATATAAGTGACAATTCTCACTGAAATATGTGGTATCGATTGCAGAACGGGGTGCTGCCAGCAACTGTTGATAAATTTAAAGTCAACTCTGACAGATGTTGATTTAAATTCTCGTTGCCGTTTTCGATACTGATCTTTGAGCTTGGCACGGAGAAGAGCACAAGAACAAACAACTCCGTACCAATCCAGATTGAGTTTTGGGCTCGACATTCAGAAGAACACAACAACAAATATCTCAATATCGGTCCAGATTGAGTTCTTCAAACAAAACGCAATGTTAGAAATTTCGACCGAATTTAAATGCAAATTCGCGCCGTTGCAGACGTCTGCCGGCGCTAATTCAAGATTCACCGCCAGGCAGCGCTCTCACTCTTTAGTTCGTGTTTCCCGAAAGTAATGTGGACTTTCGATAGTATATCCTGGGCTACATAAGCTGCTGAGACACCTTTTTATTCTGGGCTTTAATCGCCATCCCCTCTCTTTTGTGATACCTCTCGCTCACAGTGCAGAGGTCTTAATTGCGGCCGGAGACCGGCACAGGCAACATCTCTCTTTAAGCGGTGTACCCGCACTCCACTTTGAAGGAGCCCTCGAAAATCTCAAGCAGAGCTCAGTTGCGGCCGGAGACCGACCTAGGCAACATCCCCGTTCCCTCACGGTCCTACCCAAACCAGGGTGACCAACTCGCTGAACACCGAAGACCGGTGTAGCATCCCCGAGGTAATCCACTGGTGATTACCTGACGCGTCCCTTGAGATCCGGTGACCGGATCTCTTGTATCTCCGGAGACCGGACTAATTTTACACACCTCACCTGCATCATTAGGTATACCAAGCCATTGTTAGGCTGTGCATCAAGTTGGCACGCACTCACGTCGCTTAACCTCTAATTCAGTTAAGTTGACCACTACCCTCCTATGCAGTTGATCGCACAGAGGGCGCCACTTTGGCGTAAAGTTCGATGTGCGGTCAGATAAACTAAATCGGCGGCAGATCCAAATTGAATCTGCTGTTCTCCAATTAATAGCTGTTGAAGTGCTATCTCACTCGCACTATCCCTAACACGCAATACTAAATGAATACTTAATAAAACCCAGTAGAGACTAAATTAGTTACATCGAAAATTACTCAATCAAAACTCAATAAAATAGTGTCATTGAAGACATGCAATAAAAATACATACCCTAAAATAAACCAAAACAAAGCAAAACATAAACCTAGATCTTCGTATCTAAGTCACCGGTAACTTCATCGAGACCCAGACTGTGTTCTCGTGTTGATTTTGAAGAACGATAACGTAGTACTGTGTCCCTTTTTTGTCGCAGCTCAAAAAGCAGCGTCACAATATATATGAAGGGATCGTTGCTAATACAGCGCAAGTAGCGGTGCCTTCTTGGCAAGCGTACCTTCTAAGTTTATGTGAAAAATAATTTCAATGTTCATAGTGATATTTTTAGTTGAGTGGTGATCAGAAATTACTGCTTGGCAGTGTTTACGTTCAACGCATTGAAGCTAAAAAATCAGAACAAAAACTCATAAATAATGATGAAAACTAATTATTCAATTAATGAACTCACACTAATGAAATGAATAAACATTAATGAAAAAAAAATCCTAGAATTTGTGTACTTACATATGGTATAAAAATATTTTGATGAATAAGATTAACCATTCACTCTCTTGTCTGTATAATGTTATATGTTGTTGATGCTTATTTGATCAAGAAAACGTTGTAACATCAAATTGAGCCTCTATCAATGATATCTAGAATTTTGTAATATAATTTAACTTGTTTTTTTGTGTAGTTTTATTAATTTATCAATTTTATGGTTCACTGCGTTTATTTTATACTTTCTTTATATTGATTGGTCGATTTTTACTATGCTTTCGCTTTATGAGACTATGCTAGGACTTTTTCAGAGCGTGCTTGTCAAGTCCCTAGCTTTAATTTGAATAAAATGAAGAGAGAATAATGACTAAATGATAGCAATTAGAAAATAAAACAAAATTTCACAAAGTTTCAAATTTTTGTTTTGGTATTTCTTTAATTCAGATAAGAAATATGATTTTAAATTTTATTTCGGTGTTATTCGAAAGCTTAGATTACCAGGATTTATTTTTAAAGAACTAGGGAGATGAAGCGCGCCCTACGGGCGCGCCGCCCCGACCGGAGATATTACAAATATTTGAGGATATTAATTAAATAATTTATTTTGAATTATGTCTATATAAATAAATAAAATAAATGAATAAGTCTTCAATCAAAAATTAATAGTAATATTCACATGTATATTTCCGAATAAACAAAATTTTTCGTTTTCACGTCGTTTTAATTCTGAGTTGTTTTTCCCATGAAAACTTTCAAAGACTCTCAAGACCCTACTCTTGAAATAGCGACGTAAAATTGTCCATAATTAAACACTTCTCTTTGTAAATCGATGCCAATTTTATTAAACATTTGTCCTTAAGCTTTGTTGATTGTCATAGCAAATGTGAGTTTAACGGGAAATTGCCTGCGTGTGAAAGTGAATGGATAAACATTTTCACATATAACATACGACTGATGAAACATATATTTCCTGAGTTATAGCCAGTCAGATTTTCACACTTCAGCAGGAGCTCCGAAAAATCAAGAACTAACAATCTTGTTCCATTACAAAAACCTTCGTTAATATCCAAATTGCGAATAAGCATTGCCACAGAATTTCGACGTAAACATAGTTCATGGGGTGGTAGTGAGGGTGGTGACAATGTATGTAAATATTCAGGTAAAATTGTTGCAGCTATATCACCGTTGTCAATAGAAACATGCCCACTGTCAATGCTTTTGAACTTTCTTTCAGTTGTAGCATCTAATAAATCAACAACGCGTTTATTCATATCGGTCAACATCTACGTTCCGTGCAGACAAAATGGCTCGCGTTGATGCTTTCCTAGACTCTTGATTTTTCAATGCTTCACCATAAGTATCTTGCACTATATCATCATTGGGATCACTCAATAAGCATGAACGAATAACAATGTTATCGTCATTATGATTCAATTTACCATCTCCAATGTTCAACACGAATTTAGCAAATTCTTATTCTTCTGGTAAAACTCGCATGTTTTTTATCAGAGCAAATTTTTGGAAAAACCTCCACAAGTTACTGAATTTTATAGACAGATTGATGATTTTAGGTTTTGTTCCATTTTTAATAATAGGTAATAATTGTCGAAAATCACCTCCAAGAACAACTATTTTGTTTCCAAGGAGTTTGTTGGTTTGCATTATATCTCTAAGAAGTCAATCCATAATTTTTAAAGCATATCGTAAAGCCATTGGAGCTTCGTCCCAAAATGAATCCTAGAGTTTTGTGGACTGTTTCGGCTTCTGGTAGTAATGTTGCAGCTATTCCAGTGAATGCCATTGAATTAAGGGGAGGTTTCTCTGATCGGCCTGTGAAAAAATGCAGTTTTTCTTGGTTCTTAAAACCAATTTAGAATTATTAGATAAACGTGCAGTTTTTTTGATATCATTTATTAACTATTTAACAGTAGAAAATGAATTTTTAAAACAAAAAAAATTCCGAAATGGCGGCTGCAGCCACAGGTTCGTAAGGCGGTGCACTTACTTGCGCACAGCGCTCCCTGGGTCGGTACACTAATCTAAAACATCACAGTTTGAAAGATTTAGTTTATTGAATGTAAAAGCAGGACCGTGAACCTGTTTAATATTGAAATTTGCATGAATAAAAAATTTTTGGGCCGATAGAAATGCAAAATAAAAAAAGTCAAGAAATAATTTTCTTGAAAGTCGTGTAATTTCATTGCAAATCGGCCAAATTTCAAAAAATTAGGCTCTCGGTCCTGCTATCATATTAAATAAACTTATTCTTTTAAATTGTGATGTTTTAGATTAGTGTACCGACCCAGGAAGCGCTGCACGCAAGTAAGTGCAACGCCTTACGGACCTGTGGCTGCAGCCGCCATTTTGGAATTTTTTTGTAAG
This sequence comes from Trissolcus basalis, assembly GCA_025266255.1. Lineage (NCBI taxonomy): Eukaryota > Metazoa > Arthropoda > Insecta > Hymenoptera > Scelionidae > Trissolcus > Trissolcus basalis. Next base: position 7,556 of record JAAMPD010002558.1, read on the forward strand.
AAATAATAATTTTTTACTGTTAAATAGTTAATGCATAATATCAAAAAAACCGCACGTTTATCTAATAATTCTAAATAGCTCAAAAAATCAAGAAAAACTGCATTTTTTTACAGGCCGATCAGAGGAACATCCCCTTAACGTTCATTTTTCTGCCTTTAACCAAATGGTGAAGGGTGTTGTATATAAAGGTCTCACCTGATCACCTGGTTCATCATTAATAAAAAAGAGTTTTTTATTTCCGTCATTTTCCAAAGCATTTAAAATTTCGTCAACAATTTTTCTCTGAGTCTCGTTCAGCATATTATATTGACGCATTCTAATTTCCAAATGCTGTACTGGTGATATTGTAAAAACGATTTCATTTACAATTGGTATCATTGCATCCATTTAAGCAATTTTTAAGTCGCGATACCCTTGCTCAGATAATAATCGAATTATTTCGTCGTAGGCTACTTTCTGATTCTGTAATTCATCATAGTGCCTTGCAAAATCTTCAGACATAGGTGATTCAAATTTCCTGTTTCGTGTACTATTCCATTCATAGTTTTCAAGTCATCAAAACTCGTTGCTTCTTTCACTGATAACAGCAGTATTCTCCAGTGAAATAATTCAGTTTGCGCTAGGCTGACAGAGTACATACGTTCTATACATTTGAAACAATTACTTCTTTCATCCCATTTGTAAATTGTTCTAATTTTTTTGCCATTTTCATCTTTTAAATTTTTTTTTTGTACACGAAATGTTTTGGAATTTCCGTATAATGCAATGTTTGAGCTCGTGCGCTGATTGCATTCAATTTAAAATATTCCATTAATATTGTGACTTGATCTAACACTGAAGACAATTTTTCACTATTTATTGTATCATCTATTATGATGCGCTGTTCATCAGGTAAATGAACAGGTAATTGATAAATCGTATGACTTTTCTCCTGAAATTCAAAGCTGAATATTCTTCATATAGCTTCAATCGGACTGACGTATCTCGTTTCTACAAAATCTTTGATTTCGTCATGATCAAGGACTGCATCTCCATTCGAACTTTACACCAATCACCACAAGGCCCGTGAATCATGTTTTTCATCACAATATCATGTAGTTTTGGCTCCAACCTCGGATCAGGTATTTCTGCAGATATAATTTTATCGATATCAGTCGGTGTTTCTTTTTCACTGTTTCTTCCCAAATTAATTAGGAGGTGCATGTGCAGGAGCCCTCTTTTTTGAAACTCTATGACATGAACATGTGCACTGACATTACCGAAAAAACCCTTCTTTATCAAATCTACTAACTGATTTTTCTTTATGTCGAGCACACGTCCTACTATGTCTGGTCTGTCGCAAGGTTGTTGTTGTCCAGGCAAAAGATTTTCTTTTATTTCTGGCCAATTTGGATTGCACGTCATGGTTAAAAAAATATCAGGTTTACCGAATTGTCTGACAATAGCCATTGAGTGATGATAATGTTGCAGCATGCATCGTGGTGATCCAACAAAAGACGATGGTAGAATAGTCAATTTGCCGACAGTTGAATTATTGTTTGCAGAAGCAGTGTTCAAGTAGTCGATCAGATTTTTATACGTTTCTATTCTTAGTTCTTTCTGATGCGATTTGTGATATTCCAAACAGTTTTTTTCAATTTTGACGTAAGCATCAACTGCATACTGTTGCATTAATGCCCGACCCATTATGAATGGATTGAACACACCGCTTTTTACTGCAGGAGATATCTTGTGTAATCTCTTCGAGTGACTCGACGATTATTGTTAACTTGCATGATATCTCGATGCCATCCTCGTGTCCCATATGGATAGAGAAGTGGATAAATCCAAGGTCCAACATTTGGATCCATTAGACTGACACATTGCAAAGATTTGGTAACTTTGTTACAGATCGTTACGTATGACTCAGGAATTTCTCCGTCTGCAGTAGTTGAGAAAATAGCAGCAACTTCGTTAACACGTTGATAGTTGTAACGTCGTGCATCCATACCTAGTTTCAAAGAAAACAATAATTGTAACTCGAAAGGATTGTTCCTATCAGATTCGATTTGATTTTGCAATTCTTGTCCCATCATCTCATAACATTGCGCAAAAACGTTGTATCGTCTCATCATCTTATCTATGCTTTTTAAGGTTTCTGGATTAAGATGATCAAGCACAACGGAATGATGTGTTAAAGATTCGTTAGGATCAACTATGAATAACTGACCGAATGCTGGAGCTTCATCATTGGCTGGGTACAAAGATGTGTTGATCTGGTAATAAATTTGACCTGCAATTTTGAAGCAGAATGGACCCGGTTTTCCGTTGAACTTGACTAAGTTAGCATTGAAAGATGCAAATGCGAACGCATTGTTGTAACAACGAATATTTCGAAAAAATTCTTCTGAAAAAAAGAGGTTATAGTGAAAAAGTAGTGAAAAAGTTGTTGAATAAAATCATATAACTTATGATATTCGTCATTTTCAATAATTTGTCAAAAATTCTGAGCAAGAAACAATGTTTCGATTGTAAATTATTCATTTGCTTTTTGCGAATCTTCATAATTTTCACGTATCAACATTCACTACAACAAATTTGGTCGTCCGCACAGAAATAGCTTCTCTACATTCACCCGACGACCAATTAAACGAACTCCTGTTGTTTAATTTCAACAAACGACACTTTTTTGGTTGCTTTATCAACGTTCGTTTAATACACTGTTGATTAGCGTGTTGATCATCGTATGAACTGTATAAGGTTTTTTTCATTGAAGTTGGTTATGGTTAAAATGTGGACCGCTAGTATCAATGAGTTGGTTGCACTGAAGAGCGCGAAAATTTCGAGAATTAATTCAAAAAACGAGTTTCATTTGAATTTGCGAAAACATTCTGTTAAACAATTTTTTTCTCCCGGAATAAGAATGTATAAGAAAAAAGGCAATTTTATTTTTTAACAAAACCTTTGTGTATTATAATTTTCATTTGTTTCTATGATTAAATCACAATTTGTTACGAGTATATATTAAAATAATACTGAGTTTCTTATTTCTCTGATCACCTTGTCGCGTTTCTTAATATTTAAGTTATTATTCGCAAGCAATATTAAACAAAAATTGAATCACATACAATAGAAATAAAAATCAAACATTTTTAATTTTTTTGAAACTTAAGAAAAGGAACATTATATATAACAACAAATTAAGTCTTTTTTTTATTACAAATAATAGAGTGTTTGGTTTAGACTGATTTTGCACAATTAATTAAATCATTAATGACATTAATCGTCATTTTGTTTTTTAGTCATTATAAAACAAACATATTTTAAGTTGAAGTTATAGTTAAAATAAACAGTGAAAAATGAATGATGAAATTGTTGAAAACATGCAAATGACAGGTGTCGCGATTTAGTCGGCACTTATACATTTTCCGAGAACTTCTTTTCTCGTCAGAAGCGACTCGTATATCTGACATATAGTAGTAGTAGTGTTTTATTGGTCCTAGAGAAAGAGTCTTTATCAAAACCATTGTGCATGCGGAACCTAGATGCTGTTCCGCGTGTGCTTACAAGTTGGCCATAGGCCTAAGGTTAGGTTGGATTTGAAAGCATATGACAGCTAGTGCGATCAAAGTAAACAAAACAAATTTTAAATATAAAAAAGAATCTCGGAGGATAGTGATATTCAAAGTAACAGTCAATCATTCACATCAGACACGACTAAAAGCTAAAAAGCATCAATTAAATCAAAAGGATAAGAACACGTAACACTAAATGAGAGAAAGAGGCATTATAGTTGAGGAGAAAGAAATACTCCTATATGTAATTATTTACAGATCACACAAACAATCCAGAAAATCAAACGAGTTAAACTTTAAGAAGTTAAGATTAGTTAATTTGAATAAAAATAACAAAAAATAAATAATAATTAAAAAAATGAATATATATAAAACACAATTTTATTTTCTTTACAGAACTTAAAAATTTGGTAGTAAATCTTATTGTTATCCGTTGCGATAATTTATCCGATATTGCACTCCGAGTAGGGGTCAATTCTCCAAAGGCGAGTCCTCAAATTCTTGGAGGCGTCTTTCAAGGCAGGACAACCAAACAGGACGTGATTGACGTCTCGTCGAAGGGCTCCACAATGACATTCGGCGGAATTTATAATTGATTTGTCTGATAGGTGCGCGTTACAACAAGTGTGTCCCGATTTAAGTCTATTAATCAAAGTTATAAACTCTCTCTCACCCGCTACTTTCGTAAACCACGGTTTCTTCATGACAGGATTGGTATTATCAAAATAAAATTTGCTTTTAACTCTACTAAGTTCTAAAACGTAATAACTAGATTTATCTTTCAAAACCTTTTTGCACTCACCAAAATAATTACTAAAACTAATTCCAGGAAGGTCGATCGTATTTTTATCAAAGGCTTTTTTTGCTAAATCCTCGACGGTCTCATTTCCCGAAATACCTTTATGACTTGGGATCCACATAAAGAACACTTCCAAGTTAATTCGCATTAAATTTTGCAACAATCATTTAATCTCTAAAATTATATCATCAAGCTTTTCTTCACAATGGAAGTCTAAAAGAGCACAAAAAATGCTACGAAAGTCTGTAAAAATTACATTTTTTATTATTCTCTTTCTAAAAATAACTTTTAAGGCCTTTAAAATTGCGAGTGCTTTAGCATGAAAAATGGGAAATAAATTATCGATTCTTTTCTGAATGCGGACTTCAGCATCAGACGAAAATATAGCAAAACCAGTGCATCTTTTATCGTCAATTTTGGACCCATCAGTGAAAAACTTAACTTAACTTTTATAGTTGTCCGCAACGAATTTATTGAACATTCTATTAATTTTCGTAGATTTTTTTAAAACTGCAGACCATCTTTAAGGTTTATACTATGATTGAAATTGATAAGACGAGCATTAAAATTAATCTTCAGACTCCCTAGCCATTTTTAACTACGGGAGTTTGGAGCATTTTCTTTTAGTTGGACATACAAGAACAATAATTTAAACTTTTTTTTAATTTAACTCGATTGGTCAGAGCGAGTTTATTTTCTAAAACATGTTTCAGAGGGTGGTCTTCAGAGGTCAGGACTCAAAGTGAAAATTTGTTACTCAAATAATCTATTCTAAGGCTCAAAGGAGCCTCGCAGGCTAAATCTAACAGCACGTTAGTGGGGGTTGTATTCATCATCTTCAACTGAATTGCTGCAAATTAAATGGTGTCAAGACATTTGGTAGCACTAACACAACTAGCATTTATGAATAAACCTCTCCAATCTAATTGTGACCTTATGAGACCTTTGTATACCATAAGGATTGTATCCGGATAGGTCCCTCATCTAATACCAAAAATTGCTTTGAGAATATTTAAGAGCTTTTCACACTTTTGTTTTGTATAATTAATATGAAGTTTCCAGTTAAGCTTATAATCTAAGTGCACACTTAAGTATTTGAAACTATCAACAATTTACAACCTTTGATTATGAACTTTTCTCACACTGTTATGCTTAATTATGTCAGTTTTAACATTATTATTATAAAAGTAACAAACTTCTGTTTTATTAATCGAAATTTTCAAATTCAAACTATGAAAAAAATTAGCAATTTGACTCACGTTTTTGTTTAATTCCTTATTAACTTCTGCTATATCTTTACTTGAATAATGAATCGCATCATCATCTGCATATAAAACCATACCAACATCATCATCCAAGTGACATCAAAAAAGTGAAGTGTACAAATTAAAAAGTGTTGGACTGAGGACCGAGCCTTGAGCAGGCCTTTACTAGTACTTCTTTTACCAAGGTTTTCTCCACAAAACCAGCCAGTTATGGATCTTTTAAAAATTAGCTTATAAATAAAAAACACAAGTTTATAAGGCATACCTAATCTCAATAAGAGGGCGCATAGTGTGTAGGGATCCATATTATCATAAGCTCCCTCGATATCAGGAAATATCACTCCTGTCACCATATTATTTATCATTGCATGTGCAATTTCACCAGAAAGACAAGAAATCGCATCATAGCACGACTTACCCCTTCGAAAACCAAATTGCTTATCTGGAAGTTTACCATTCCTTTTACCCCAGAATTCGATTGTTCTGTTCAGAATCCTTTCTTTGATTTTTGAAAACTAAGAATTAATAGAAATAGGCCTCACATTTTTACTATCCGATTTAGGAATAAGAACTGTATTGTGATCATACCAAGAGTTGAGAATTTCAGCGTTATCGAAAATGACGTTAAAGCAATTAAAGATGTCTTCAAGTAAAACATCTGGAAAACAAAAAATAATTTCAGAAGTCATCAGATCAGGACGAGGTGATTTTTTTTTCATACTAAAAACTGCTAAAAAAATACGTCTCTAGTGATAGGCTTGTCGAGTATATTTTTATAGTTACTATCTATATTTAACTGGTCATTCAGGAGATGTGATTTATCTAGAATTTCGATATTTTGGCTCGACGCAATTTTGTCAAACGCTCTCAAGACAACACCTTTATCAAGATTATCGCTAATTTACCCTATCTTTGGACAGTTCACGGTTTTTAAAGTTTTTAATAATCGTCCAAGTGTTTTTAATATCACTAAGGCGACTTGAAGAAGGACAGAATTCTTTATATTTTTCAAGCTTAAATTTTTTCAACTTTATGTAACGTCTTAGAATTATTTGTTTGGA
>JAAMPD010002559.1:0-14228 GCA_025266255.1 Trissolcus basalis
ATACCAGTGGCGCCATCTTTGTAATGCAAGTTTTAACGACGTTATAAACAAACTGTATAGAAATAAAATCATAAATTTTATTACGAACATAATTTCTACGTATTAGAGATTAACTAGAAGTTAATAACTAATTAACAATGAAAAAAAACTAAAATTCATACAAAAATGTCGCTAACTTTGAAAAACTCTAAGATTCCACGGAGATTGTTTTTTCTCGTGATAGACGGACTTCTTCCAAACATTTTGACGCGTAAAACATTAAAATCAAAGAGGGAGTTTTTGAGTAATTGAATTTTGCATTTTTCGGCTATTTTTTGACCTTTTGCCCTTTAAGTTTGTTAAAATTTTAAGTTAATTCGATTTTCTTGTCGAAGTAACTCTACAGATATAGTTTTAATTAAAAAAACCATCAAACCCCTGTTACAAGACTCAAAAAACGATAAAAATGTAAAAAACCAACGAAAAATACGTAAAATTGCTCAAAAACAGTTTTTAATTTCTTATAACCGATTCATTGTCGAAAAAAATCTAAAAGATTTTTTTTTGTCGTTCTTGGGCATCAAATTACTTGTAAAAAAAGTTTCAGCCTAATTCCCGGGGGGTCACCAAATTTTGTCCGACTTCGCATGGAATGTCCCAAATGAGACAATTTACAATTCAACAATCTGTCAGATCGCGTAAGGACAGCGCTTGTGTAAGTTGACGTCTGAAGGTATTTTCGGAGACACCAAAAAAATCAACATCGGTCAACTCGTTTGCCAATGATAGAGCTCGTACAAAAATGTCATTTCTTGCCAATCCAGTACGCGCAAAAAAAACCTCAAAGGTCGCACGGGATCTTGTGTTTCTCGGAGAGACTATCAGTCTAATATGCTCTAGTAAATGTTGAGCATCGATCATACCATTCAGAATCCGAAAAAATGAACATTAAGTCAAAGAACTGCCTCCTCGTTATTAGGGCTCGTATACAAAATAGAGTTCTCAGGGGCACATAGTTGTGGTCGGTATAATGCATCGGTGTACCCACTTTGTGGGCAAGGAATCTAATTAAACGATGCTGAACCGATTCGAGGGGCCTTATCAAGGTCATGGTGTAAGGAGACCAGACTATTGAAGCGTACTCCAGGATTGGTCTAACTAATGAGTTGAACAGCATCTCAAATGCGCGAACGTCCTTGAAGGAGTGACAGCACCGCTGAATTAATCCCCACATACGAACAGCCCTGGTTCTTATCGCCGAAATATGCGACTCAAAAGACAATTTAGAGTCAAATATAACACCCAAATCATTCACCAGATCGACTCGCAACAAAACATCGTGACCGAGTTTATAGTCGTAGAACAATGGGTTTCTCAGTTTAGTATAGGTCATCACCGCGCACTTGGAAACATTCAAGTGTAAACTATTGCGCTCACACCAAGCTGATAATCGATCAAGAAATGGATGCAATGATACCAATTGTAAATGAAATCATTCCTACAACATCGCCAACACAGCATTTAGAAATTGGAATGCGTCAATATAATATGCTGAACGAGACTCAGAGAAAAATTGTTGACGAAATTTTAAATGCTTTGGAAAATGACGGAAATAAACAACTCTTTTTTATTGATGGACCAGGTGGATCAGGTAAGACCTTTATATACAACACCCTTTATCATTTGGTTAAAGGCAAGAAAATGAACGTTAATTCAATCGCATTCACTGGAATAGCTGCAACATCATTACCAGAAGGTAAAACAGTCCACAAAACTCTAGGGTTACCAGTTCCGTTATTCGCAGACTCTTTTTCCAGCATCACAGCACAATCAGAACAAGGACAGATCTTAAAAGATGTTAACGTGTTCATTTGGGTCGAAGCTCCAATGGCTCCACGATATGCTTTGGAAATTATGGATCGACTTCTGAGAGAAATAATGCAAACTAACAAACTTTTTGGAAGCAAAGTAGGTGTTCTTGGAGGAGATTTCAGACAATTATTGCCTATCATAAAAAATGAAACAAAAACTGAAATCATCAATCCATCTATGGAATTCAGTAACTTGTGGCGGTATTTCCAAAAATTTGCTCTGACAGAAAACATGCGAGTTTTACCAGAAGAATTAGAATTTGCTAAATTCGTGTTAAATATTGGAGATACTAAGTTAAATGATAATGACGATAACATTGTTATTCCTTCTCGCTTAGTGAGTGATCCCAATGATGATATAGTGCAAGATACTTATGGTGAAACATTGAAGAATCACGATTTTAGGAAAGCATCAACGCGAGCCATTTTGTTCGCACGGAACGTAGATGCTGATGATATAAATAAACGCGTTGTTAAATTATCAGATGCTACAACTGAAAGAAAGTTTAAAAAGCATTGACAGTGTAGATGTTTCTAATGACAACGGTGATATAGCTGCAACAATTTTACCTGAATATTTACACAAATTATCACCACTCTCACTACCACCCCATGAACTATGCTTACGTCAAAATTCTGTGATAATGCTAATTTGCAATTTGAATATTAACGAATTGCGATTTGAATATTTTTCGGAGCTCTTGCTAAAGTGTGAAATTCTGACTGGCGATAATTCAGGAAATATATGTTTCATTAGTCGTATGTCTATTATATGTGAAAATGTTTATCCTTTCACTTTCACACGCAGGCAATTTCCCGTAAGACTCGCATTTGATATGACGATTAATAAAGCTCAAGGACAAACGTTTGATAAAATTGGCATCGATTTACGAAGGGAAGTGTTTAATCATGGAAAATTTTACGTCGCTATTTCAAAAGTAAGGTCTTGGGAGTCTTCGAAAATTAATTTAATCTATATTTCAGAAATAAATTTTTTTTTTGCGCGTTGAAAAAGCGAAATTTTCAGCCAAAAAACGACCTTTTTTTCAAACAGCCGCCATTTTGTTATTAATCACCATAAATTAAAATCCTTCGTTCAAGTACAAGTTTAGTTAATGTACTATAATCTGCATTTCTATTTTTTGATTTTAAATGATTGGTTCGCGAGATATCGTGTCACCGCACAGCCCTTTCACCGGGAGAAGCTTCAGGAGACAGGCCATAAATCCACCATTTTGGTTTTTTTAAATTGAAAAATTAAATAATAATGACAAAAGTGTAATGTATCACTTACGTTTTGGATTTCTTAGATACATTGTATAGTTTTCGAGAAAAAAAATGCTAAATATGAAGTGAAATTTGCTTTCGTGACTGCAAGTAACCCCTTACTGAACAAATGATCATTTGTTTATTAAATTATAATTTGAATGAAAGATTTAAAATTAAAATGAATAGAAGGAATTTTGCAAAAACAATATACGAAATAAACAAAAGTTGAACGATAAAAATCGCATAACGAAAATGAAAGTTATTAACAAAATGAATTCAAATATTCAATAACTTTTTATTAACAATGAATGAAAATAATTCAAGTCTTATATTTCGTTGACTTTTGCCAATTAAATCAGGACAAAAACTCAAATTTTAAATATCTTAACAAATAACAAAGTTATAAATAAAGTAAACTTTATTGTTTAATACCTTTTTATTTATAACAAATAAAAATATATTAAGTGATAGTAATTTCACAATTAGATCATATGAAACGACGATAATTCTAAAAATTATGAAATATTTGTGATATCCTGACCACTTCTAAAATACTATATCAAGAAAACATAAATGTAAAAGTAGTAGTTTCAATACGCTCTTTCCAAATTCTGTTTCCTTCTCTTGTCTTTTTGGAATATCAAGAGTCGAGAAAAAGAAGAAATAAAAACTTCGACTTTCAACGGAAAAGTTCAGAATAGTACGATGTTTAGTCATCGCGATAGTGAAAACCCTCTCTTCACTCCAGCCCCTTTTTGATTCTAATAATCTAAGAAACCCTGACGACAATTGATTCAAAATTTGTTAAATAACAATTTCAACAAAAAATTAATAATGCCAATCATTTAGAAATATTTTTAATCTTCATCATTGACACTTGATTTCTGAAAATCGGTTAAGATTAACAATAAATAAAAATAAATAAAATCACGTGGCAATGATTGTTTTTCCTTATAATTGTTTAAATAATAATAGGAAAAATACTCTCTATAAACTTAACTTCTCTCAATTTTTCTCTCTACTGATCGATACCACACACTCCTAATATTATTATAAATAATTACGATTGAAATTTATTTACTTAATAACTTTTAATGTTGAACAAATATCAATGAAATATGTATTACAAATTTTTGTATTAAATTGAATAAATTCAAATTATTTCGGGCGAGCAAATTAAATTAACGAACAAAAAAGTTATTAACTAAACAAACTTAATTATTCAATAACTTCAGAAAAAAGTTAAATGAAAATAAACCATATAGCCAGTAATTTGCAAACAAATATATCTGATAACCTGTAATTCCAAAAAATACGTATCTTTAACTCGTTCAAAAATTATTAACGAATTAATCTTAATCAATCAATAATAGTTAAATAACAAAAGCTACCACTTTGTTAACTAACAAAATACAAACAATACGCAAGAGTGAATAGAATCTAAATTGTTAAATTTAAATTACTTTATTTAAATTTGAGTTATTCAAAGAACTATATTAACATGAATGAAAATAACTTTTCTAATCAAGCTATTATGTTACGAAATTTGATAGAATACAGCGATTGATAAAATTTGTAAAATACAACTTCTAGAACCTTATAATTTTCAATACTTTTTCAGTTATTAAGAAAAAATATTTCGCCCACTCCCGGAAAAGTCCCGAAAATAGGTATGAATAGCCCGCCCAAAGATGCCTAAAATGCATTCCACCATCGTAGTTCCTCCTACGAACTTCCTTGTACCGAGGATTTGCTTGCCCCAAGCTAAAGATTGTACCAATCCTGTGAAATAGCCCAAACTTGTACCAAGTTTGCTTTTTGAAGAAGTTCAAGTTTCTAAGAATATAAAAATAGGGAAACTTCGTCAAATAAAATACGAGAATAAAATAAATAGAATAATATAAAGGTCACAGACTTGAGTAAGTCTATACATATTTTCTGAATTTAATTATTAATTGTAAAATAAATAATTGTTTAAATATTTTTTTTTCTTTTAGTTGAACTCTCATCTAAGTTCGATAGGATAAGGAAAAGACAAACTGTTCTCGGGCAGATGAATCCTTGGGGTAAAACCAAAATTTTTAACGGAAAAAATTATTCTAAATTGTTAGCCATTCAACGTCGAGAGTTGACTAAATTTAATCGAGCTCTTGGTCGTAGCGTGTATGCCCCTATTCCGAATTCACTCGTAGATTCAAACACACTTTATTTCGATAAATTGAAAAAAAAATTTCCCTCCAAATCTTTCAAATATACTCCTTATTCTCCTCAAAAACCTAAAAAGAAAACAATTTCTCCTCCTCCCCCACCTCGTTAATGTATTAAAGACTTAACATAAATACTCGCGCAATCTCCACTCTTATCTAGACCCAAAATCCGTAGTGTTAAGACTTAACCATGTACTTATGTTATTAGAAATCAAGTCTACCAGATTAAAGAAAAGAAAAACATTGTCGACGTACCCATATTTCCTCCTCTGCCCAAAACTTTAGATTTAGAATTAAATAAAACTGATGCAGAATCATTAAAATTATACAATCCCTTTAGTAAAAAAGGTCTGATACCCATAAAGCGATTATTTGAATAAGTTTTTTTCTGTAAGTAATTTTAATAAATGTTAAATTTTAAAGAAAATTTAGTATTGTCATTATTTAATTCACTGTCCTTATCATACCAATTTCTAGAATTTTAAGACAACAAAACAAAATAATTAAAGGTTCTTGACGATATTGTTCGCGATATAACATATGTCAAATTTTTGGTAGCAGAGCGTGGTTGTCTTAAAATTTTTTAAAATTTAAAGATTGAGACAAGTATAATCGATAACAATACTAATAAAAAACCTTTATTGAAAAGTCAATTAAAACATTTAACGCTTTCTGAAAGTAAACTCGTATTAGGCTCTGGTATACCGTCACCAGGTCAAACCCTACCACGAACTCCTATTAAAACGAATGAACCGTCTACTTCTAGTGCACAAACTGCCTCGCATAAAAATTTTTTTATCGACGAGGGATATACCACCTCAAAATCTTTAAATACAACTTCTCTTGAAACTAGCGTCGAACCAACTTCTAAAAGCACAGAAAAATTAACTTCTCCTTCTACTTCAAACCCTTCTAATAGCATTTCTCACACAACCCCTGTCTCTACTGACGTAAGCGAACCTTCAACTAACTTTGATAATATTATCACATTTCTCACTGACGTTGGGTCACCTTCTACTTACGCTAGCTCAAAATCTTCCATCTATTTTTCAGCCTCAAGACGTTCTTCTGTAGAATCAATTAGAATGGCCACTCAAACTTTTATTAAACTTCGGGACGTAATTACTACTCTCTCAATATTTACGGGTGATAACTCGAGCTGTAGCTATTACGAATTCGTAACTGCATGCGAAGATGCCAAATTTTAACAATCATGAAGCGCAATTCGCGCAACTATTAAAGACTCGACTTCCTAGAGTCTCCTTTCAACTCACACAGGGAACTCAATTTGAAACCATCGACGCCTTACTTTTATATTTAAAAAGATTTTTTGCATCTTGCGAATCATTAAACATATTACAAGGAAAATTGGAGACTATCTACCAACAAACACATGAAGATGTCTCGAGATATCTAAATCGCACTAGAATTTTGGGAAATTAAATGATCGAAGCTTTCAAAACTGAAAATAATAATACAATTACCCCAGAACAAAAACGCACTCTAGAAAAGTAAGTCACCCTGGCTTTCTTACATGGCTTGATCTCTGATATCAACGCCCGGAGAGGAACATGATACAATAAATGAAGCAGCATTAGCAGCCATAGACTTGGAGAGTCGTTCGAAATCTCAGGCTCAATTGAGACTTCAGGACACATCGCCCTGTGAAATGATAAAAAATCCTAAAAATAATCGGCAATTTAATCGCGGGATTTAAAATTCCCGAACACAGCCCGCTAAACAGAGAAATTGCGGATATTGTAAAAAAACAGGTCACGCTTATGAAGAATGCCGCAGAAGAACTCACATTTGCTCTAGATGCAAACGAAAGAGTCACTTTGCCAGTGATTGTAAACAGACTAATGTCAGAATTGTCCGAAGTCAGACCAACGAAAAATGCCAGCTCTGTAATCAGAATGGACACATTGCTAAAACTTGTTTCAAATTGAAAAATAAAACTGAGAGGAAAGTTTGCCGGTACTGCGACAAAAATGGACACACTGCCTCTGAATGTTTGAGATTAAACCCTACTTTAGCAACTGGGTTACCCCAATAGCACTTCTTGTCAAAAACTGGGCTATACAGCGAATACATGACGCAGCAGAAACCTTTCAAACCAGGGAAACGGGGTGACCCTTCCTGTGGTGTCTCTGGCTCCCGGGGAGGAACTGTATTTACCATCCCTCGATATATAAATTAATCACCTACTATAGAAGTGTGTTTCCTCCAAAAGGCTCACCTTCTTCTTGACACTGGAGCAAATACTTGTCTATTGAAAATTAAAGTATTAGACCCTCGTTTGAAATTAGATTCTTCTGAGATTATAGAACTTTGTGGCATTACAAAAGAAACGGTTAAAACGTTAGGCAAAGTCATTATAAATTTCTTAGGTACGTTTTGTGATTTTTACATCGTTGAACACGATTTTCCAATTCAACAAGATAGAATCCTTCGATTAAGTTTTTTCCTTTCTGCTTAATGTCTAATTAATTATAAAAAACAATGTTTTTTCGTAAACAATATGAGCATCCCTTTTGTTGGAAAAGTAATTAAAAAAATTTCTTCTCGTTCAAGAACTGTCATACCCGTACGAATTATTAATCAACTTGAAACTGAATTTATACCCTTACAACGAATACGCCCTATAATATTCTTTAGTAATGCTATCGTCAAGAATGATTATGGTATAGCTTACATACCCGTAGTGAATGCGACCGGAGAAACTGTGGAAATTGGTCTACCTCATGTAGAGTTACAAGACGTTGAAATTCCAATTATAGAAACTTCTAAACTTACTTAAGAACCCGTGTTTAAAATATCTGAAGGAAATCGAGTTGACAGAATAATTGACTTACTCGATCTTAAATATCTGACTGATCCTATCGAGAAAAAGAAAATTATCAATTTAATCCATGAAACTAGCGATCTGTATCATCTACCTAAAGAACCTCTATCTTGCACTACCCAAGTCACACACAAAAAACCCACCACTGATGACATACCAGTCCATGTTAAACAATATCGGTATCCCTCTGCGTTGAAAGACAAAATAGACAATCAACTAAAGAAATTATTAACCGATGGAATAATACAAGAATCACATTCTCCTTATAATACTCCACTGTGGTGCATTCCGGAAAAAACCTTACATGAAGGAGAAAAATATATCGATTAGTTCTGGATTTCCGTAAACTTAATGAGAAGACAATAGACGACTCTTACCCTATTCCGAATATAATTGATATTTTGGATCAACTAGGCCACGCAAAATATTTTTCAGTTTTCGATCTTGCCTCAGGTTTCCATCGAATTCCAATGGATCCGAAAGATGCACACAAAACTGCCTTTTCGGATATAAGGGGTCACTACGAATTTAAACGTATGCCTTTTGGATTAAAGAATCCCCTTGAACTTTTTAAAGGTTAATGGATACAATCTTGACGGGACTACAGAACACTGAGTTATTTGTTTATCTAGATTACATAGTGATATACGCAAAGGATCTTAACGAACACAGAAGAAAATATTCACAACTGGCGCAACGATTACAAAACGCAAATCTGAAGCTTCAACCCAAAAAATGTGCCTTTTTACGAAAAGAAGTTGTATATCTGGGTCACGAAATTAGTGCAGATAGAATCCGCCCAGATCCCAAGAAAATTGAAAGTGTGCAAAAATTTTCACAACCTCGAAAAGAGAAAAATGTTAGGGAATTTTTGGGATTATCAGGTTATTATCGGAGGTTTATTGAAAACTATGCCATCATAGCTAGACCCCTAACTTAACTTCTGAAAAAGCAAACTCCTTTTAATTGGGGAAAAGATCAACAGAATGCATTCGATACCTTGAAACAAAAATTAACCGAAGAACCCGTGTTACAATATTCTGATTTTGACGTACCTTTTATATTGACTACAAACGCATCCGGATACGCTATTGGTGGAGTACTTAGCCAAGGTGCCATTGGAAAGGACAAACCAATAGCATATGTATCCAAAACTCTTTCTTCTATGGAACAAAAATATACCACGTATGAAAAAGAAGCATTCGCTTCAATGTATTGCATACAGCATTTCAGACCCTACCTTTATGGACGAAAGTTCACTATAGTGTGTGATCACAAACCTTTGGTTTGGATTAAAACAGCTAGAGATCCCACTTCTAGACTTGCTAGATGGAGACTCAAAATAGAAGAATACGATTATGACATCATTTATAAACCCGGACGATTAAATAGCAATGCCGACGCACTCTCACAAAATCCTGTTTGTTACATTAAAGCCGCACAAACATATACAGATTTTGAAAAATACTGTGAGAAAGATTTCTTTCATTGTATCATGAAGAAGAAACCTGAGAATTTTGTACCCCAAAAGTCCGGCAGAGATAAAAAAATCACCGAACGAGAAAAACAATATAATATGGAACTCCAAAGGAAGAAGGGAATTAAAAGAAGAACATCGCTTGAACCCCCTCCTCCTAAAAAAGTTGATGCTCTTATCTCAGTAAAACCTACATCAATGTTTGAGTCCTCTCCAGAAGAACAACCATTTAGTCAGGATACGTTCGACCCCTTAGAAAAAAATTTGTCTGATAATGTCCAATCACTAAGACAAGAAGACGAAAGACCGTATCGCTCGACACCTGATATTTCTGAACTGAATGAATCTGAAGTATGCCAAAATCAAACACCCCCCGTAATAGTAGATTCCGATGATGATAGTTTGAACAAATCATTGACTGACAATATAATTGAAACTCGAGATTCACTTCGGATGAAAAAAGAGAATTTGATATCATTTATTGATCAAGAAGCAAAACCCATCAAAAAACAGGGACAATACTTTTTACAACATAAATTCTTTGGGAAAATCAACCTTCTTCATAAAGGAGAAATACTAACATTTGAAAAAGGGTTAAACACTTCCATATGCATTTGCGTACAGGGATCTAACTCTTCTAATAGCACTTGGAAAGACATATCAGCGAGACTAACTACCACCTTCAACTTTTTCGATGCTAAAAAGCTCCAATCTTTTTCTTTGCCAAAAGTTAGGAAAGTTGGTAAAATAAAGAAAATATTAAAATCAAATCAGACCTTTACAATCTGCACAAGTAAAGTAAATTATACTCCTTTATTTCTTAGACATGACATCATTGGAGAAGCTCATGATTCTTGTTCGGGTGGTCACCAAGGAGTCGATAAAACCTATTGACGGATTAGAAGTCTTCACTATTGGGAAAACATGAAAGAAGACGTCCAAGACTATACAAAAATTGTCTGCCTTGTAAATTGAAAAAATTAGTCCGAGTAAAAACACGATCCCCAATGGCAATAACTGATACACCTTGTGCTCCTATGCACGAAGTTGCCATGGACATCGTTGGCCCTTTGCCTATCACTGAACGAAATAATAAATACATTCTCACTTTCCAAGATTTGTTAACTAAGTATTGTGTAGCGGTTGCCTTTCCTGATATGACTACTGTTACCGTAGCCGAGGCTATATTGCAAAATTTAATTTGTATTTATGGAGCCCCTCGAGCTGTTTTAACTGATCAAGGACTTTTTATCTGAACTATTAAAATCAATTGCAAAAAAATCACATATTCGACAGTATAAAACCACCGCCTTTCATCCACAGACCAACGGATCACTAGAAAGATCTCATCATGTTCTGATCGAGTATCTGAAACAATATGTCTCTCCTGAGCATGAATGGGACGAATGGTTAGAATCAGCCATCTTTTCCTAAAATACCACCATACACATATCCACCAAAAAAACTCCTTACGAATTAGTCTTTGGACGTCCTGCTTTACTCCCCTCCAGTCAAGCACCCGAAGAACCTATTCACACATACGATAACTACCTTACTCAGCTTGTTACACGGTTGCACAATTTGAATCGTGAAAACCTATAAAATATTATAATCGACGCATTCGACCCCTAGAATTACTTCCTGGATCGTTTGTCTTTTTGCGGAAAGAGTTCAAAAGTAATAAATTTCACGATACTCATACTGGACCCTTTCAAGTTCTAGAAGTCTTTGATAATAAGAATGAAAAACTAAAAATAAAAATAAAAAAATTAGTTTCTATTGATAGTCTAATGAAAACTGTAATAACAACTTGAGAAAATTGTACTTTTGAAGCTGTCACGAGGCTGAGTTTGCTGCTCTGTTCATTCATCATCCCCATCCATAGACTCATCGGGTACGACTGCGTCAGTGGAAATACAAATATCACACAGGTATTACTGAGGAATGTTGGAAACTGCGATATACCCGATTTTGAAGTAAAAACAAATTCTACATAATTTCAATTATTGCAATTGAATTATTACAAGAATACACACATCTTGCAATGCAAAATAGAAGTTGCAAGGAGCGTATATTATGGCGGTATGCATAGCCATATTAGTGCTGCTGCAAAAGGACACGCTCAATACATAGTTGAAGTTGACCAGAGAACCTGCGAAAGGATGCACTCCACCGGACGGTACGAGATCAGCGACGAAGTGATAGATGGGCTACAACGAAACTACACTGAAACTAGAAGTGTGACTCTTGCTGGCACACTCACCAACAATGGCAAGTGCAACGGCGTCCCCTATTCCGATCATTATGGCTCCTGGGACGATGATGTAGTAGTTAGTTGTACTGTCACCATTACCTTACTGGACTACACGGCAACCACAGACTCGGACAACAACGCCCTCCACCTGCGAAATGGCGTCACCTGTGAATTCAATCGAGGAAAATGTTCCGACTACGAAGGAGGAAATATTGTTTTGGATCGTATCTCCCGTGATCCTTGCAACTTTAATTTACACATTGTACTATATGAAGGACCTGCTATACTGTGGGTACTTTGACAAATGATCAATATTCGCAGAAAGTTTATTCCGTGCAAACTAACGAGATAACATTTGCTTTTACACATGAAACTACTTATATGAAATGTGGATACCACCTAGTGCAAACTGAACATTCGAAATTGTTTATCCTTGAAAGAAACAAAGGAACCTTTTTCACTTCAGCAAAAGCGGGTTCTGCGAAAGAAATGGACATGTTTACTCACACTAACTCCAAATTCGTATACGTCGGAAAACACATCAAGTTGCAGCTCAATGACTTATATAAAGACGTAGTTTTACAAAGATGCCTATTGCAACAAAAAGTGCTCAAAAATTCTTCGAGCATTGCTAATATTCAACCTGATTTATTTGCTTTCGACTTTATGCAAGGCCCTGGATACATGTTGATCTTAGCAGGCAAGAGTATTTACATTATAAAATGTATTGCAGTTACTGTAAAACTACGAAAGACAAACGAATGTTATCAAGAACTCCCTATTACCAAAGACAACGAAGACTATTTCCTCACTCCCAGAACTCGAATCCTAAAGAAAACGGGTACTCAAATAAACTGTAACCTTTCCTTCCTACTATGTACAAACTCGATAACGTTTGGTACAAATTCATTCCCAACCCCATCGAAACTAAAACTCCTTACATCATGCAACCCTCTAATAAAATCACTTGGAAATACCAATCTATTGGTAATCTTGCTACTAGTGGAATCTAAGGCCAAGAAGACCTGGATAAACTGAAAGAAGACGTCATGTTTCCTTTAAATCGACTATACTGAACCATATTTGGGCGCACTATACTGAGTGGGCACAATCGCCCACTATACTGAACATCTTAGCTCGACGAGTTACAGGACAGACCACTAATTCCAAAATGATCTCATTGCAAGGACTACTAGACCCAGAAGCCCTACGAGTTTACGCTACTTACACTTGGACGAAATTTCGGGCTGAATACACAAAGTATCGAACTTATAGTGCCGGGTTCCTTATGACCATCATTTTATACAAGATGCTAAAAACGGTTGTGACTACCGTCATGAATGGTTTTGATCTTCATTCGGTATATGACTACAGTTTCCATTTACTCTGTTCCTGTTAAACTGCCATAACAAATTTTCTCACCCACCATCATCAACGCAGAACTACAGCAGAAGCTACATCGCCTGATCCAGAAGTCCCCGAAAACATCGATCAAACAGAACACGTTGAACTCATGCCCAAAAACATTGTATACCCTACTATAGGTTTAAAATGAAAATCCTTGTAATCTGTCGATAGTTAATCCCTAACTTTCGACAAAAACACGGAAGGTGTAATATCCTAATCACTTCTAAAATATTATATCAAGAAAACATAAATGTAAAAGAAGTAGTTTCAATACACTCGTTTTAGATTTTGTTTTCTTTTCTGTTGTTTTTGAAATATTAAGAGTCGATAAAATAAAAGAAATAAAAACTTTGACTTTCAACGAAAAATTTCAAAATAGTACGATGTTTAGTCATCGCGATAGTGAAAACTCTCTCTACACTCCAGCCTCTTTTTGACCCTAGTTATCTAAGAAACCCTGACGACAATTAATTCAAAATTCGATAAATAACAATTTTAACAAAAAATTAATTATGCCAATCATTTAGAAATATTTTTAATCATCATTTTTGACACTTGATTTTTGATAATCGGTTAAGATTAACAACAAATAAAAATAAATTAAATCACGTGGCAATAATTGTTTTTCCTTATAATTGTTTAAATATTAATAGGAAAAATAATTCCTGTAAACCAAACTTCTTCTTATTTTTTTCTCTACTGATCGATACCACACACTCCTGATATTATTATAAATAATTACGATTGAAATTTATTTACTCAATAACTTTTAATGTTAAACAAATATCAATAAAATATGTATTACAAATTTTTGTATTAAATTGAATAAATTCAAATTATTTCGGGCGAGCAAATTAAATTAACGAACAAAAAAGTTATTAACTAAACAAACTTAATTATTCAATAACTTCAGAAAAAA
>JAAMPD010002560.1:0-14208 GCA_025266255.1 Trissolcus basalis
TAGTGTGTGTGTGTGTGTGTGTGTGTGTGTGTGTGTGTGTGTGTGTGTGTGTGTGTGTGTGTGTGTGTGTGTGTATGCAATCTTAGTGTTTAATTATTTTAATTTCTAATTAACAGATGAAAGAGGAACTGTCCATCCTTTTTTAACTTTGAACATAAGTCGCTCGTCAAAAGTCGGTTACCACTGTTCATAGAATTGTGTATAAGATGTATATTGTGCAGAAAAACCTCAAACTCTTTCCATCTCAACACAATGGTTTGTGTTGTGGTGTGCTATAAACCGAATTAAAATTAATAGTATATAATAGAATATAAAAAAGAAAAAACAGGGGGTTTTAAATGTACTTATAAGTAAACATAAATTGATGATTGATCGCCAAATAGAGTAATCATCAGATCATTTCGACGCTGATAGGCAGAGAACACTAATTCTTCCTTAAGAGAGGAAGGTACTTTTCCAGTGCTATGAAAAATGTGTATGACTGTTAACTTTCTCAGAATACATATTGCAATTGATGCGAACTTTGATTTTTGATCATCATTCTGATTTGTTGTTATGTATTGAATTGTACGTTTGAAAAGTTTAACAAATTTGATAGATTATTTTGTTCAACTATTTTTCTACTGAAAATTCGCGAGTCTTAGATTGAAAATGTCATCAGTGTACCTTCCTCTAGAAAAAAAAAATTATATTGTCTACAAAATATACATGTATATGTATGTAATACAATTATACATGCTGTATTTTTACACTGAAAAAAATATGCCAGCAGGATAAGTTACATTAATACAAAATTAATCATTTCTGAAATGATGAAGCAAGTATTTTAGAAAGTACTTTTGTATTAAATTCATTATGTTGTCTCATTTTCTTCAGTGGTACTGTATGTATTATATTGGCTTTAACAGAAAACAATGTCAGAAAAGTCTACAAATCATTAGTTCTACGATAGATAAGAAATAATGAATGTATATGTGAACATATAATCTTTAATGGAAAGCATTCAACTAGTAAGCATGCCTGCTGTTAGGAGGAAAAAAATTGATATGTAAATAACTTGCGGAAAAGAAGATTTTGAATGATTTACAAGTTATTCTCAAGTAATTTGAACAATTCAATGTTAGGCATGCAGTATTATTGAGTGCTTTCTCATATAAACATAAAATTAATGTTTAAACTACATGTGCTATACAAAGATTGAAGCTCAATGATTCCTAATGATAACGTCATTGTATATAAACGTATGAGTGTACGATTATGAAAGTGTGTTGGTGTGGTATTTAAACAAGGTGAACAAAAAATAATGACCCTCTGTAAATCATTATTATTAAGATACAAATACCTTGTTGAGTGATGTTTTTCAATTTAAAAGATAATCTTTGAAATATTTCAGTTAAAATTTGTGATGTTATTTAATGATAATGATATTATACTATTTATTTACATAATTTTATATTTAACTCGTCAAAGTAGTGCTACAAATCGTACCATCGATTTTGGTACAACTACTGTGCGTAATAAGTTGTAACAAAGAGTGATATTGATTCCTATTAAATGCATATTCTTGTATGCACTTATCTATCATTTAAATTCTTTTTTTTTCTTTTTTTATTTATTTATTATTTATAAATTGTTCTAATTGATCTCATTCAATGTTTTGCGTTCACTTTGGCCAGTTGATCATTTGCGCAAAGTGATAGTGTAAAAAGTTAGTTCTTATTATAATAATTAGATTGTACATCAAATTTGTGATACGTTATTGTCATTTTACTTATCAAATAAGACGATTCAATTTTCAGTCATCAGGATGTTCTATTGCTGAAGATCAAAACACTACTTCTCAAAGTACAAGTTAGCAAAAATTACCTGAATGTTTTCATAATAATTGTGAATAGAAACTATTCTATGAAATATCGAGTTGTATTCTTGTAAACAAATATTCCTATATTTATTTTTTACAATTAATTCGTTAAATCATTTGTAATTTGTCAAGAAAAATAAGAGAAAAAATCACATTGACAAACGAAATGTTGCGTTTGACACTGTAAAATACAATTAACTATAAATATTCATTTTGGTTTGATCCAGAAGTACGATTTGAATAATGAGAACTATTTTCGATTGTTTGAAAGGCAAGAAACAAGCAGAAAGTTGTATTTTATACACAAAATAGTACGAAAGATAGAGTTGGATAACAGTTATTTCAACATTGTTCAAATTGTGTAGACGTGGCTGTTAAATTTATATGCTAAAATAGGGATTAAGTATTAGGAAAAAAGGTCAGGTCAAATTATTCAGTTTGAACACGGATTTCGAGCATAAACCCAAATGTGAGTGAAAAATGTCTTAACAAATAAAAATGCATTCATCATGAACCAGAAATAAAATGTTGTACAGGAAAAAACAATCTTTTTTTATAATATATGAAACTTGAAATATGAAACTTTTCTATTGTCAATTTATAAAAATTTCGCTAGTATTTATAATTTTTATGTATAAATGAACTGTAAGGATTACAAAAAAAAATTATATCTTTTATATATATATACATAAATGCGTTAAATCGGTTATGCGCAAAATTTAAGTTTTCATTTTGTCTATGCATTTTTATACGTTGAAACACATTTTATACCAGAGGTTGTGTTTAATTCATTCATTGTCCCTTAGGCTCCTCTCCATAAACTAAGCTCATTACGCTCGGTACAAACGTTCAATTTTCATTTTGGTTCTATTGAAATTTTTAAACGCTCGCAAGCTCGGAGTGTGACTGACTCACACAAAGACGCATGATCCCCCCCCCCTCCCCCGTCACATCACTCGGAGACTTGGAACAACAAATGAGTACAAATTTGTTTTCAAACTGAATAATGGCATATTTCATCTAAACTCATTCTACCATTTTTATTACCTATTGCATGCATTTTATAATTACACGTGCACGATTTAAACAGTGTTAAGCAAACTGTAGTCAGTCTTGAGCTTTCAAAATGATATGATTTGATAAAGTGAAAAACAAAACCGACTTTGAAATAATGTTAAGAAAAACAAGAATGGATAAACTGTTGTATTTCATGATATATATACGCAATATTCAATATTTATACGGAAACTATCTAATGAAAATTAATGTTTTTACTGGTGTAATTCATTCAACTGAAAGAGATATTTGTCTTGAATAAAAAGCTAAAAACGATCCAGTAATTATTTTATGATATTTATTTGTTTTTTATCATAAACAGCACGAACAGAGTTCAACAATTTGTAGTTTGTAGACAGAGATTGATATATTTTTTCCTTTTCGTTTTCCCATCAAGAACAGATAATTTTTTTTTTCTTAATTGTATTATTTTGTTTGTCCAATATTTTATGTGTTTAACTTTTGAATTATTATACCTTCATAAAGTTGGAAATGTTTCTCCATTTCTTTAGCATTTACTTTACAAAGAAGAGTTTTTTTGTAATTTATTTTGCAATATAAATGGTATTCAGAATCATATGAATTATAAGTTGAAATCTGACTTGAACTCACATTGACTGAAGTAAAAAAAGCTTTTTCAAGATTTTGTGTGATTTTTTGTCATTATTTTTGTGCTCTTATGTTAGTAGTACGTTATTTTATTTATTATTATTTTTTTTTTCATCTGCAAAAGTCTATCTTGTTTTGAAAAAAAAAACAAACAAACAAACAAAGAAATCGTTTGATAATGAAAAGTATAAAGAACCCAATACTTTTGCGATCATAATCCTTAGACTGAAACGTGTGCTGTGATTTTGAAACACCGAATGCATCAATGGTACCAAATAATATTATCATTATATATACTTATTATTTTCTGTTTCTTATACTATAGGTTATATCTTATATTTAAAAATCTCTATATATTGTAATATATCTGAAATTGTGTAAATTAATAAACATGGTATAATACCTTAAATCATATGTTTGAATCTTAACGGAAGAAAAATACGATGAATAAGATTGATAAATAATTCAAATATACTTTATTACTTTTATGGTTAATTGGTGAACATTTGTTCATCATTTATTTAAAATTCATTTTTAACTATATCCGTAAGTTTTTAAGAGGATGACCTTCTGATAATGATCTACTGGTTCGAGTATAATCAACAGTAAGTACATTTCAGTATAAAATAATAGTCACAATGTTTCATCTATTCCGGTTGGAAATTAACGAGTTTATTATTACTTTGCTTAGTTCTTTTATAAACAAAAGTGAATATTTGAAATAATGAAAGAAATGTTGCATTACTTGCCTACTATAGCGATACATTTAATTTTGCGGATAAAACATTTTATAGTTTTAACATATTTGAAATGAGATAAATCTTTCTTTGCATATATACAAATATTAGGTTAATACACTGCGTATCGCATATCATAAATTGAATCTACTGGTTTAGATCAGATCTAGTTCTATAAACATGAGTTATAAATATGTTAGTATCATATCAAGTTTGTATGTTTCGACGGACATAATGCGTGAAGATTTAGAAATAAAAAAAGACTTTTAAATAACAAATCATGCTTTTTTAAACAGTCAAATTTTTATAAAATGCCGATTTTTTTTAAATCAACACAGAAAGAAACAAACAAAGTTGGAAGAATAGGACATGAGTTGACGTAGATGAACAATTTATTGATGTTAGTATAAATCCAATGGAAAATATTATTGTATGAAGAAAATGTTCAATTAAGAAGGTTGAAAAAAAAACTATTGTTACCTGCCACCGACAAACAAAGGCTCACTTATCTCTTAGTGTAAGGATTAAAAACGAATTATTGGCAGAGCTTGTCAGAAATGTTGAACTGCCAAATCTATTATACAAATCAAGTAGATTTTTCATCAGTTGAGGAATAATTACTGATGATGAAAGTATTTCTCAACACTCCATACAAATTCAAAGAATAAACAGTTTTGTTTTGTTTTGTTTTCGTAGAAATGATTTTGAACAATAATAAAATCTCATCGCTCCTTTTATTAGTTTCTTGTCAACTTTGTTGAAAGTTTTGTAAATAAAAAAAAGTACCGTCTCTTCTCGCTTGAGCGAACTTATAAAATAATAGAGGATGAAAATTTAGTCTGAAACATCAGTCATCCGAGCGATTGATAACAAGATAACATTTGGTTCAATGTCTCAAAGCGTCGACTCATTTAGGGAAAAAATGGAAAATCTATTTTGGTACGCGCACGTTTGAACATTCATTCGCTCGAATCATTTCGAGAACGTGCCTTGTTACTGGTTAGTTTGGCCGGTATCTCGGTAACGTACGGTTCCATCCCGGAATAGTTTTAACGAAACGTTGGTGGATGTGTAAAAGTCGTTTGGTGTTAATGTATTAAGAAAGGTGTCAATCGTTGATAATCAAATAGTCTATTGCGACGACAGAATTAAATTTGCGTGTTCTTTTTTGTTTGCTTGTTATTTAGTACCAAATTTCTCGGTTTGAGAAAATTTAACAAGTTTGTGTGCGTGTCTGAGGGTGTTTTATAGCGATGGAGGTGATGGACGCTGTTGTCCCGTCCGTCACATCGCCAACAAGCGATGATGATGCCCCGACAGTCGAGGAAACTTATGAAATTACCACCACACGAAGAAAAACCATACGCACCAGTTATAAAATACAAGAGGTATACACCAATTAATAAAAAAAAAAAACATTTATTTAAACATTCACCTTGTTGGTTGTTGGACAAAATTTAAACTTATTCATACACTTTTTTGATATAAACGCCTATTAATAGGATTGCCGTTTGTTTTTGTTAGAAAATCATCTACCGTTTATCACAGACAAATTTCATCATTCAAACAACATATTAGTTTTACTTTCATTTTAATAAAATGTTGAATTTAATTTAATATTGAATTGTAATTTTTGAACGAAAACTTTCAGCTTGGCAGTTTGGGCAAGAAAAAAATGTTATTATAACTGTTTTAAAAGTGTATTTTTAACAGCTATAAACCCGCTACTTATTTTTGCTCGTTTAATTTGTTCAGAATTTTTGTGAAGAAAATCGTCTTAAATTGTACACAATCTTTGTTCACTCCTTCAAGGCGCAACATCCGAAATGTTTTTTGTCTCTTATTTCCTGCCGCTGGATCGATTGATAGAATCAAATCAAAAAGGACAATAACCTTTACTCTAAAAATAATATAACCTTTAAGAAGCTGTGTTTGTGCTCATGATTATAATACAAGTCTAGCCATGTGAATATAATACAGAGTTGTACAAAATTGATAAATTCAGGTGTTAGAAATAGAAAAAGACAAGTTTGAAGCAAACAATTGAAAGAGACATGTTTTATTCGAGGTTCTTCATCCGAAGTCGAAATTCGCTGAGAGGTCACATCTGAACACCATGTGTCTTGAGTGGATGCAATATATATCTGAGTAGTGATCTGGCACTGCTGGATACATTGTATGGGTGTCCACATATAAATGAATGACCAATTACTTCTATATAGTACACACGTGGACTTTCAGAAAACAAAGGATTCACGCAGGACAAATCCAATTAAGTATTACGAACAAAATAAAGAAAGTTGGAAAAAATTTTCCCAAGCTATGCCAAACAAAAGCGGAGAAAAGAATGTACACGCATACACACACAGTAGATTAAGCGTACCTATATAAAAGGCGAACATTATTGGTGTGCAACAAAAGAAAAATTGTGTGCGTCAATAGACAAGGAGCGAATCTCTGTATTTATTATTTATATTCTGATATAACATGCCAATCTTTTCTTTCTTATTCTTTCAGAAAATGTGCACCTTATAAAATGTTCGGTGCATATTGAAATTTAAATAACATGATTTCCAATACGCAAAAGGTAAATTCTTTATTGGTCGTAAGTGAAAATATTTCATCTTTCAAAAGAAAATACAGAATAACAAAAAAGTACTTTATTTTGAATAAAAACTGATATTTTTTGGTAGCCAAATTATATTTGTATATAAATTATTGGCCTGTTTCTCAAGATTGGCAGTATATTTTGTTTTATCTTGAACATAATGTTTTTGATAAAACATTAGAGTTAAGTTTTTATGATTAAAATATGTATGTATAAATTTACCGTATTCGGGATGATATCTCTCAGTTGGTGACGATGGTGGACCATAAAAATGTTACGACTTTGCTGACGTTACGATCGAGGGCTGCTCTCACGTAAATTTCAACAAGAGGGCGCGGAAATGCGACATTGCCACGTATATTTAATTCAATTAATATCTTGAGAAATTTGTAATTAACATTCATCATTTAATGACACGAGTTGTAAAACAAATATTTAATTTCAAGAAAACTATTACCTACGACACCGAACGACAAAATTGCAGCCCTATCGTCATCTCGCTGGGAATTTTATTCGCGCTGCAAAATAGTGTGGCAACACTGCAGAAGAGAAATTTTTTACGATTCTGACGAAAATCTTATCATTCTGACGGACGAAAGAGCTTGAGAATTTAAATACCTTACTCTATTTCATTCCTCCTATAAGTGCACTTTTTATTTTTCTATTTGTTTTTTAAACGTTGAGTTTCAATGAACGAATAATTAAATTTTGTTTGTGTGTGTGTGTTATTATTATTATTTTTTTTTGCCTTCTCATAAAATTCAAGCTAATAGCTGTTACTATAAGAAAAAGAAAAAACTGCAGCATCAGCGAAGGAAATTATTAATTTATAAATTATCGCAATAAAAATAAAAAGTACAAGAAAACGAGACGGGTTGAAAATCCATAGCTTTTCTTTGCCCGAACACAAAGTAAAATGAAAAAAGCTTATGTGTTTTCTCATCATTCTTCTGTTTACGAAACATTTTCCAATGAATACGTTTTTAAATAACCGATCCTAGGTTTGAACTTTGTTTAAACAAGATTATTCAATAATCAGACGTTTTAAATCAATAAATATTATGGCTCTGTGTAATATATGAGCATTTTTAGATTTTGAAATTCAAAATCTAAATATAGATTCTCTCGACGAAAGGTCATTGAATACAAATATTGCGTTTTTATTAGGATCATTTTGTAACTATTAAAAACAGAATAAAAATTTCCACAATCATAAAATTTGATTTAAAATAATATACTACTTCGTTTAATCCCGTTTGAAATAGTAAAAATTTTGTGAGTTAAAAAATGTGAGATTGTCGAAATTGCAGCAAATAGATTACCTTTGTGACTAGAAAATGACAGAAATGAAAAATCACTAGCAAAGTTTGACGCGTTTTAGAGGACGGAATCTCTCAATCAAATGAAGGACGAATTGGTACGAAAATAAAGCGTATATGAAAAATCATTAGACTCGGCTGAGGGCTTTACAATATAAAATCACCATAACTTGATGCCGAAGATGCTGTAGGTATATATACATCTACTGGGAAATGTATAAACTTTAATCTTTGAAGCATTTCAAACCGTCTGCAAGTAATATAGAAAATTAATATAGCAAATACGAAGTGTCATAGAAAAGTGGAAAATTTTCGTGTCAAGTTATGGCCTCATTTTTGAATTATTTCATTGCCCACGAATTGAAGCTGCGTGATTTAGAAATAGATATTGACGTATTTTGTAGTTTTGACTCTAAAGAATGGTACAGGTCTTCCGACTAATATTTAATAATATTAGTCGTATATTTATAACATCTATAATATTAGTATAATATTTTTTGCTTACATTTTATTTCAATAACTTTCATTTAAGTTTAATTGAATCTTAATAATTAAATTAATTTATTGTTTATATTATATTTTCATTCTAATTATAATTAATTGATTATAAATTATATATAAATTTTGAATAAATTAAATGTATATAGGTAATTAAAAATTAAAGTTAGACTTAGTTGTAAAAGAATTAAATTAATCAATTCAAAGTACAACATTTTTATAATTAATCTGTGCAAAATAATCAATTAGGGGAATATTTCGTGAAAGATGTTTGGTGCGGGTAAACCAGTGAAAATAAAATTGTCCTCAACATCATTTCCAATGAAAATCTCAAACGATACGTAAAGCGTAACAATAATTTTAAATTTAACTCAAGACAGGCAACGTGATCTTTTTCATTTCTTTGTCAAGCGAATTCTGAAAGAATTGCTTTGTGACAAAATGAAAATTCTTCCATTTCAAAGAACTTACCAAGTGTTACAGTTTTTAATCAATAATTATAATAAAAATATAAGAGAATAACCCATAAGTTCTTGTTAAAAAATATATTTTAACCATTGGTTCTATTCATTATTATGTAGAAAAATTATATAGGTTAAATTTTATTTTTTGTTACAAAAATGTTAGTAGATTCTTGTCTTGGTAAATTTGGTAATATATGAATTGTGATTTAACCTGAAACAAGTTGAACTTGTTAAACAAACCGAGAATAATTTGCAAAACTGTCGATCGCATCAAAGAATTGATATGAACGTTGAATAATTCGGTTTATATACAGGACAGTTAGATTGTGTCGAATTTAATGTAACTTGAAATATGTCCGAAGAAGCGCTAAATATAACATTTGTAACGCTACTACGCAAATTAAACGAACTCGAATTAGAAATGAACAAAAAGGAAATCGTTGGAAACTTTTGAATAAATTTATTCTCATCAAATACTACATGTTCAATTTACAGAAACTGGAACTTTTACATAATTCCATTATTCAAATCAAACATATATAATAAAACAAATTCGAATAAGTGCGAGATACAGTGAATGCAACAAATTTTAAAAATGAAATGACATTTAAGATTCTAAAACATTGTTTACTCTATTAATAATTTCAAATTTTACATTTTTTTTATGTAAAAAAAATATGGATATAAATTTTATTTTTACGTGGGAAGTGAACAATTTTTTTGTTAGCCATTGAAAATCCCGTTACTCATGTTAACTTTAACGAAAGGATGTGTCATATTGTGAGCCACCAGCGGTTGGAAATTAGTTTTAAACGTACCGAGTACCCCCAAAAAATCTCAAACTGTCGTTTTCTTATAGTTATTGTTGCTTTTCAAATGTCGTTTTTTTAAATTTTTTTATTTGAAATTAAACAAAATTCCATTCTATCCGTTAAATATTCAATACAATTGAAATTATCAATAATATTTAACGGTAATAGTAATAGTAAAAATTGTATTTTTCTAATGAGAAATAAATCTCCCTTGAAAAATATATCCTTCATCAAATTAAAAAAAAAATTATATAAAATATTTTTATTTTAAAATGAATAAATTTCAAAAATAAATAAATACTCTTAACATCAAATTAAACAATTCTTAAAGAAAATAAAGTAAGAAAGAATTCAGTTGACTCTTCAGTGTTCAGCTGGTCAATAAACTGGTTCCAACATTACCTACAGAGTAAAGATCCAAAACAATTTGATAAAAACATACACATATCGACTGATGCTATACTAACTTAGCATTAGTAATAGCATCGTTTATTACAAGGTGGCATTTGCAAAATGATGCCCCTACGCTGTTATTCAAATATCTTGAATTACTTAAATGCACATCGTTCAGAATAATTTATTTTCTTTCAAATCTTTGATAAAATTGTATTTCAATAAAAATATGTTGTTTTCAGTTAGTATGTTTCAATATGAAATAAATGTTTCAGAGAAAATAGTTGGAATTTTGTTTATTTCAATCAAAATTGAATTATTGAATTCATCGGCGAATGCGACATTTTGAGTAAAAAATGACCGCTGTTAATAACAGCAAAAGCTATGAGACACATTAAAACAATAGATGAACACTTGGATATTTATTTTTGTATTCGATAAGATAAATAACGAAGTGCCGTTATATCACACACGCTTCATCCTGTGTTATTTTTGATGTAGACGGAAAAGCTTGTCAGTGAATAACAGATACAGACTTAGCATGTAAAAATAAAGAACGATCGTCATCGCTGTTTGCATAGAATACACTAACATATAAATATGAGCGAATAATTTTTGAAATTTTTTCGTCGAGCAGATGAATGTTTGTTATGAACTTCATTCTGAATTGTACGGTATACCTTGGCGGCGTGCAAGCGCAAGCCAAGTTTGAAAACAAGTGTTGAAAAAACGATGATGTTCATTTTTAAGAACGATTTTTCAATTTTATTTTCAATGACGTTTCCTCAATTTTTTGAACGAAATATAAAAAATGTCATTGAAAATTGGTGTTAAACAATTTGAACCGAACATTTTTTGTTGATAGAAACTTTGAATTACTTCATTTTCTTGCATTCTCATCATAAACATTGATATGAAAGTCGAGTGATTTTAACATCCCGATACCTTACACCAATTAGCATCATGAGTGTTGGATTTTCATAAGTATAGCTGAAATGCTGAGGAATGGAACAAGCAGAACAAGTGACAGATCGTTTTAATACTAGGTTGGAGATGTAGACATTAATGTGAAATTCGCGCTTAGACTTGGTTTTCATTTTATACTAACGAAGAATGCATTCAGGCTATACAATCGAACTAACCATGATACTAACTAAAATAAAAATTGCAATCGAAGTGAAAACTTTTACAAATTATTCATCAAAATATGACTGGAACATGTTTGTTAAAATACTTCATGAGATGAAAAATTAACAACAAATGTACAACATTTTAATTGTCAAGATGAATTTGTCTCAAAACAAGATTTTAATTCGAATTCTTCTTATTTCTAAGGTGTGTAATAAGGTTCAAATTATTGATATATGATTAATGAAAAGAATGAATCTGAATTTCTTTAATGAATCAATAATTGATACAAGTTGGCG
Source organism: Trissolcus basalis (assembly GCA_025266255.1). Lineage (NCBI taxonomy): Eukaryota > Metazoa > Arthropoda > Insecta > Hymenoptera > Scelionidae > Trissolcus > Trissolcus basalis. The sequence continues at coordinate 11,785 of JAAMPD010002560.1, forward strand.
TCGTACTCACTTGTAATTAGTAGTTTAACTAATCAAATAATGATATATTTCACTACTAATAAATCATTCTACTAACTTTTGTAATTCATATTATAATAAAATCATAGTAAATATAAATAAAATTTGAACAAATAATTGTTTATTCAATTTTATATACAAATCAAATTATTATTTTAAAAAGATAGAAAGGTTACATTTTATTTGAATTACATTTCAATTGCAGTTTAATTGAAAAAATCGAATGATGTTGATGAGAATAAAAAAAAAAAACGTATTTGATTTTCAATAGATTTTAAAGTAGGATGATAAATTGTGGTATTGTTAAATGTTTAATTTAATTGAAGTAAAAATTGAGTTAAACAATTGTGAAGTGAAATTTTAAAAGTCATTGACAGTGAACATGCCAAGGATGAATTACAATTCATAATAGTTATTTATTATTGTACAGAGACCCCCACGCAGGCTGCAACTGCGTCCTAATATTATATTCGAGTACCTCCATATTTCTGGAATTGGACCAGTAGTGTCGGTGTGCTTCGAGGGTCTCTCGCAACTTTCAGTCTTGCAAGTTTCATTCCGCAAACCACATTTGTGGTGGCGAACAATACGTGAAAGTGTTTTTCGATTGTTCAGTGGGCCCTCGCCTTCATCCCAACTTCAACTTTTAAAATCGACTTGTTTTTTCTGAAACATTCAATCAAATCCAGATCAACGATCATTTCAACACAAAATGTTGAATGACTCTTGCGACTGAAGGAAGAACCTGCGTGCTCATCTCAAAATCATCATAAACAAATGAATGGACGTTTTAAATAAATGTTCCCAAAGAAATTGGAGCAATTATTTTGGTTTTTATTTACATACAAAAGAATCATCTGAAGAAGATATAATTGAAGGAGTATCTTGAAAACATCAGACGTTGAATGATTTCTTTTGTGTATAAAGTTGAGCTTCCAAGTCGAGATGAGTAAGCTTCAAGGCAAAGTTCCAAATATCTTTTACATTTATCAAGAAATACGGAAAAGTTTGTTAGTTGAACGTTGAAAATTACTGTGTTTCATGATAGTTGCTAGATAAAGGAGCAAGTGCTTCAACAGTTTCAGTGTTAGTGAACAATTTTGTGTACAAAGAGTAGTAGAAACAGGCTAGCAGCAATGGCGACTACAGAAGTCTTCCAGGACTGGGATACTCCCTATGATAGAGTATCAATGACCCGTAAAACCACAAGAAAAACAACAACTACTACTACCAAAACCAGTCGAGAAGAGGTAAAGACACTCGTACAACTGATGTCGATCATTCTTCCAATTCTTGTCAAAATTTATTTCAAATATTATTGACTCTATCAAATTTATTGTCAATGAATCTTGTCGGACAGTTATTCGATTTACCACGCTCCAAACTTATATCCCAAGTACACAAAACTTTATTTTCAAACATCTTTCGAAACTTGAATAAATTAACAATTTTGCATGAAAGATGTGATTTTATTTATTTTTAAAATAAGACAACAAATGTCACAATTTTTCACTCCGAGAAAACACAATTTCTAGTTATGATTTTTCAATTTTACAAGGTTTTTATTGTTTCATCGATCTCAACTTTAACTTTCATCTTTTTATTTCAATAGATAATTTTTCAAAAATATTAAACTATTTTTAATTTTGTTTGAAATTATCAGTTCATGATCAAATTTCAGTTTATGATGACGTTGGGTGTTCAAAATCGTAAACAAATTTTGCTATAAAGATCAAATTGTTATTACATAAACTGATTTTGATCTTAAATTTTAAGATTTGATAAAAAGGGATGAGCTGAAGCAATTCCGTTTGTGCTCATGTTGTTCAATGTGCGTAAATAAATAATAAATATATAGCGAGCCGATCGCGTCGGTACCTTAACCAGCAAATGTGTGACAGAATTGCAGACAGTCGGGCTCCCGAGATAAACAAAGTTCACCGCCAGAATATTAGTGAAAACGATTCGCTAACCCGACCGTATCAATGACGTACGAATTGTCCGCAATTATAAAAATCTCTTTTGAATAAACTTTTCATAAATTCTTTTATATCTTGAGAGATGATGTAATTAAACGTGTTTGGCATTGCGAATATTTACATGACGATTCAAGAATGCGACAAGATTTTTCGAGCAATCAAATTATGTGAGACAAATTTGTTGGTCTGACAAATTAACTAATAATAATACAATATTTTAAAAATAGATGATTTAATTACACTTGATTACATAGTCAAATCATTCATCACTTATATTTTTAATCAAATTAAAATGTTAATAATCTTATTTCAACAACAAACTAAACTCTTTGAATTATTTCAGAATATAATATCTTATAGTAGAGATAATGAAATAAAAGTTTATGTAATATATTTAATTTGATAATTTAATTTTTTTTTTTACTTA
>JAAMPD010002561.1:0-14215 GCA_025266255.1 Trissolcus basalis
TAAATAGAGTGTAAACGAGATTTAAGACATTTCGGGCTAAACACATAAATACGTCGGTAAAACTGGAAGATTTACATAAGGACTTTTGATGAATTATGTGAAATGTTCAAATTAAAATTGGAGAATAGGAAAGAGATAGAGAGAAAAACATTATTCAAGTTACCCCCAATCTTTATAGATTGAAATTTCCAATTTAAAACTTGAAAAAGGGGGGGGGCGTATCCCCCCGGAGGGGGGATTAAGCCCCCCACTCTCCTATGAAATCAAAAAAAAATCAAAAGAAGAAAATAAGTATTGTTAACAGGGGTTTAGTGCGCGTAGCCTTTGATTCAAGCGCCTTAAAAGTCTTATTTTAAGACCTCAAATTCTAAAAATCTTAATTAAAGATTTTTGTCACACTTAAAATCCTTAAATTGAGATCTTTCTTGAGGCTCAAAAGTCTCAATGTACTTCTTTCAGACTTAAGTCTTGATTTGAGATCTTTTTCCAGTTTTAAAAGATTCAGATATTCTACAAGTCAGAAAGAAATGCAATGTTTCCTTTCAATTTTTTAAAATAAAGGGATTATAATTTTTGTGATTTGAAACTTTAAAAAGAGGAGCGTTTTTTTTCCAAAGGGGAGATTAAACCCCCCACCTTATACGGAAACAAATTAGAGAACCTTATAAAATTTTAAGTGAAGTCAGTTAAAAAAGAGGAATTTTTCAAGTGAAATCTTTCATGAAGACGATAAAAATCTTATGTTAAATCTCAAATTAAGTCTTTTAAGGCGATATTGAAGTTCTATATATGCGCAACGAAATTGGCGGTAATGTTAAAGTATATGAAATGTTCAAAAAAATATCCTAAATAATAATAGATAATCGGGGAATCAATCCGAAGAATCTGGGAACCTACTGTTTTTAAGAATACAAGTAGAATTTCAAAATAGAACGTTTGAAATTGAATAGCGGGGTATTTTGTAAAAAATTCTTTTTTTTCTTAATCAGAAGGACTTTTATTGTCAGAGCGTTGAACTAAGCGTTAATTATTTTAATTAAAACAATAAAATTACTAGAAACAGGGGGTTGGCGCGCGTAGCGCGCAGGGGGCGCAGCCCGCGTAGCGGGCGTAGCCCCCTAGTTATAACAAAAATTCGTTCGGCAAAGGCAATTCGGAAAATAGATAATCAACTTTCACAGAATTGGAAGGACCAAATTTTTTTTTCCAATTGATGAAAAAAGTTTTCATTTGGATTCAAAATAGCAAAGACACAATTTGTTTACAAAGTAAATAGAATAGAGGCTTGGAGTCAAATAAAACCAAAAACTGAGTTTTAATAAAAATATATATCAAAAAAGAAAATTAACAACATTTGTAAAGAAAAAAAAAACTGTTTGTACAAGTTGGATGGGATTTTTCATGATTGACAATATTTTTTGATTAAACAAAATTTTTTTTCTGTTCGTGTTCATTTTCTTTAACAGACGCAAATATTTTTTGATTAAACAATTTTTTTTGATCGAAGAAAATTCGTTTAATGAAAAAAGAATGGCCGGAAATTGAATGGTTGTGCGTTATCATTGAGATTTTGAAGGGGGTGGGAATGTTTTGAAATCGTTGTTAATACGAGAGACATGGAATAATGAACTCACCGTCCGCTGTCACGATCTTTCGCGGTGATAGTTATGATCGACGTATCTGGTAGTGCCGTCTCGGATACCATTGTACTGTAGGTCGGATTCGCAAAGGAAGGAGCGTTGTCATTTGCATCGGTAATGGATACCGTTACGGTGGCCGTGGATGAAAGCTTCGGGTTTGTATGAACCTCTTCTGCGACCACCTGATTCAGTTATGAAATCCATTATCAACTTGTGACAATGTTTAAAGAACACATTGGATTTATGAAAAAAAAAGTTAATGCATATAATCCAGCACATATGTTGGATGAACATGTTCGCATCTATCTACACTCGTTATTTTTTCTTCGATGCATGGGAAACTTTTTTTAATAGTCATATACATTTCAAATCGCATTTTTTTTAAAATTCAACTAATGCTATCTTGATGTAAGCGCGGTGACGGTTTTTATTTGAAAACAAACTTTAAGATATAGATACGAGTGCGATTTTGAAGTGTTAAAAGAAATCGATAGAATACATTGAAGGTTTAAAGTTTTGCAACATTTAGGACAACTTGAGAGTGATGTATTGAAAGTAGGTTGAAAGGTAGTTTATTGAAAGTTAGAGAGCTTTTTTTCGTCCAGCGAGCGAATTAATTTAGAAAAAAAAAAAAAAAAATAAAACTAAGTTTAAACTTGGTAATGCGGAAAACAATGTACGCGTTGAAGTCAGAGTCAGATACACCGTAAAGTTCAGTGTGTTAACCTTAAATATATATGCATTTTTTATCAGGAAGAGTTTTCGAGACACAGATTCAGTCCGGTGCGGTGTGTACAAAGAATTAGATATGTTTTTATGCAATTGTCATTTTTATTTGAATTTGATAGACACGACTGTATGTTCTTTTTATAATTTTTTTTTTCAAACTATATATACATAACTGAAATGAACAATTTTGAGTGGCTGAAACAACGACTTCATTTATCATATTAAGTTATTTAATTTGCTAGAGAATGTATTATTCAAAATTATGAAAATCCAACATATTTTGATGGGAATGCGATGGAACGTAATGATCCGGATTTGAAATTCAAGAACCCGAAATGACAATGTGAGGGAGTTTGAATAGCGCGAGATGTAACTATAGCGAAGAGACTACTTACGAGTATTATGAATTTTCTCTGATTGGGATTCTCGTAATCGAGGGATCCATTAGTCACGCGAATGTTCACAGAGGTGCTTCCGGTTGCTTGAGTAGGCTCGACGGTAAATGCACCGGTGATGTCTTCCAATCTCAAGGAAAACACCGAATTCAGACCCTGCATTTTAAAATGTCATTATGGAAACTCGTATTTTATAAAATATCACATTTCAACAAGCTCCCGTCTTTCATCTTGCGTTGATATTCAAATGCACATTATCTTTTTAAAATATACGTGACGTCTTTCATTGATTCGCCTCTTCTCAATCAAACATGCAATATAATCTTCTCAATATACATTTTGTATTAAAAATTACATTTCCATAAAGCAATAACAAACGAACGTTTTAATTATAAACAATGTATAATTTTATAAAACAAAATTCGAGATTGCGTTTAAATGGCTAAACACCATTAAACATTATATATTTTATATAATCATAATATAATCTTCTCAATATACATTTTCGTATTAAAAAATTACATTTCCATAAAGCAACAAAACGAACGTTTTAATTATAAACAATGTATAATTTTTATAAAAAAAAAATCTTGAGATTGCGTTTCAGGCAAAACACATTAAAAATATTAAAATTATATAATCGTTATGAAAGATCACAAAAACCGGAACATAAATTTAATATAATTGATTGTTTAGTTGTTTTAAATATAAATTGATTGGAAATTGGCCCGATAATTGATAATTTGAATATAAGTGGTTGTTTGGAGATATCGATATTGGTGCGTGTAGTAACGAACGTACAACGTCGGGGTCTTTGACGATCATGTCCAAGTGGGGTAGCGGAGTGCCATCAGGAACGTTCTCGGGGATTTCGATATTATACTCTCGTCGATTGAAAGAGGGTGGCTCGTCGTTGACATCTTTGATAGTGACGCTGGCCTCGGCTGTAGTAACCGTCGACTCGTCGTCTCCAGGCGCACCGTCGATTATTTCCCGAGCCTGCACTGTCAACGTTAAAACGCCCGTGGAATCCGGTAAAGCCTCTCTATCTAACGGTTTGGCAGTTCGCAGCTCACCCGTTTGCGAGTCCAACAGAAAGTAGTCGAACGGATCTGCAAAGAGTGAATTCAATCACATGGTCATTATTTTCATTATCTTTTATCATTTCAATTCATTTTATTAAATCCATTTTTAAAATTGTCTGATTATTTATTATCATCACTACTGTTTCCATTGAAGATCAGTTTTTTAAGAATTTGACAGAAATGTTTTATGGCATCAACGTGTCATTTTCACATGAGTCGAGCGAAGTGAACGATACCAACTGTTTTTTTTTCTGACAACCAAAACGACGACATTTTGAGACGTCAGAGACAGATGTGTTTCGCTCAGCTGAACTCGGAGAAAAGCACACGTTGAGAAAGAGCCGGGTGTATTTTTCGTTGATCCTTCTGGTTTAATTCTTGAGTTCCACTTGATCAAATTGAAAAATTATTTTCATTCTTTGTTTCCGAGGGAACGAGATAGCCGACTGGGCTGACAAGTTGCACAGCTCCCGAATGACGCTTTCGTTAGCATTGCCAATAAATATGCGTCGAGTTGTCTCTATGTAGGTGAAAATTTTGTCTACCGTGCGTTGCAACTAAACGTGCAAACTCACTCGTGATTAGCTTGTACTCGATCATTCTTGGCATGCCTCTGTCTCCATCCCTCGCTTTGACAGTCATTACAAGGGTACCAATTGGATCATTCTCCCGGACTATTCCTGTTAGGGAATCCAGAAACTCCGGCGGGCTGTTTTGAATGTCGGTCACTTTGATTTCCACCCCGGCAGTGCTCGTGTTGTTTCCATCCTGCAACATTTACAATGCATTCCTGTTCAATGGCTCATGACTATGTGACCAACTCAAAGGGACATAAAGTAATCAAACTCGGCTTCAAAACATTTCCAATTTATCCCATTTTCTATGACTTTGAGAAATTGAGACTGGAAAGAGGTTACGTGGCATGTCACCAACTACTATAATTACTCAAGTTAAAATTTATTACTTATCCTGTCAACGGTTGTTCTATCAAATTTTCAGCTATAGATCTAATAATGAATGATAAACAATTAGGACTTTCCAACGACGTCTGATTTGAGAGGTCTTCATAATGTGATATTTCTAATTTTATCTATTATATATAATTTATAATATGATTTATAATAAATATAAAATATATTATATAATTATAAAAATATAATAATAATTAGGTTTGGATCCACGCCTTTTGTTTGCATGTGGTTCATCTACTTGAAAATGCAATAAATCAATATGTCAAAATATTTTCTTGATAATTGATCAATTATTACCTTCTTATTTTATCGAATTAACTGATATTCAAGTTTAATCATATTTTTACTAGCCCCAATAGCACAACCTAGATAATATACAGATATTATACAGATAATATATGTATATATGTCTATTATCTATATATTATTTATATAATATCTAGATTGTGCTATTGGGGAGGTGTGAAACTTGGTTGTAGCTTGATACAAATTTATATAATCCACAATGGCAGAAAATATTCGCAAGTTAAAATTTTTTTTCCCCAAAAATAACAAATCTTGAAATTTATACCGTTTAAAACACTCAGGAAGTTGTCAAAAACATGCTTGCTTTGTTAGAAAGTGTGTTGAGATTCCTGTGTTTAATTGATTCTCTTGAAAAAAAAAAAAATAATAATAATAATAAAAATGAAACAAGCATATAAACAGACAAACATAATTTAAGGATGATAATTCACCTAGATAGAATTTATGGCCGAAACTTCCGGGCTTCGTTCAAGGGTTACATGTGAACACTTCAGTCCACCGGTGAATTATCGTCTATTATTTGTTTTGTTGAATAGTCGTTTTTTACATTTTTCAAAAATGTTATTTTTTTGCCACACTTTTTTGTTTGTCACCGGATTTCATGCAGTCTAAAAAGTTTGAAAACTTGAAAGAATATGCTTGTTGTATGAATGTCTATTTCATTGTTTCTATATCAGCGAGATTTAATTTTTATGTCACGTATTATAAAAGGATTAGCAAAGATAAGAACATATAATTACCATTGAATTAAACCTCAAAAAATATTGCGATCGGAATATTCAAATTTTTAAGATAGTGAGTACTTAAATATAAGTTAAATTAAAAAAAAGCCTTTTCGATAGAAGTTCAACTAGAATCTATCCAGCAATAGATTAGTTGTCACTTAATTGCTCGATATAGCTTTTCACATAAAAATATTAAAAACAGTCTACATTATTTTAATAAAATAAAACCAAGATGCATTTGTCATGGTTCGTTGGATTGTAATTAGATCGGCTCTTGCAACGCGAAAAACAAATTTACATTACCTTTTTTGATTTGAGATGATTATTTCTCATCCGCGTCTTTTTTTATTGGCACGTTAATGGTTTCTGCGATTGGCGTCAGAGTCGCCCTTGATGAAAATTTTTGTCATGCAACGTTCGTTTCCGTTGGTTGTTTACACTTTTATACGACTTGTGATTAAACCGAGATTAACGCTTTGATTATTAACACGATTGTCAAACGATCCCTTTGGGATGATGAAAAAATGCCAACGCCAGTATCGGGATTGGATTTTGAAAGTTAATCTTTCATATGTGTTCCAGAAAAAAAAAAAAGAAAAATGAAACAAAATTAACGACGAAATACAAAAATTGAAAGTTGATCCTGAGTGGACATGTATGAATTGAACCCTAATAAATTGGACTCCATTTTAAACATTACTTTAATGATCATCAAACAATAAGTTACTATTATAATAGGAAACGTTCTATTTTACTAGGGCAAATATTAAAATCCTGTTGATTCAGGGGCATATGTTTGTAATGCAGGATACAGATCAAATGAGAGTGTACATTTTGAAATGCAAGAATCCGTTTATTTTGTAGCAAACGAATCTGTATTCAAAAACTGTGTGCCAGTTAAAAGATTACGTTTGTGCATAATAGAAAAGCCGTTGTATAACTTGTGTATAAATTTAGCAAGCCATAATTTGTACGGATGTAAAACTTTGCAAAGATAAATCAACTGTCGAACAGTTCTAAGTGTACACTTGAAAATGAAAGCGTTAGGCATTAGTCGGGGACATCCATCAAGTGCGGCGGTAACCAAATTTCATTTGTTACGATTTTTCTTGTCTGCATTTCAGGAACTTCTCCATTTTCTTCGTTTTTATTTCAAATGAATGTAAAATATTAATTAAAACTAATTGCAAATCATTTTCGGTTGACTGATGATTTCAATATCCGAGATCCCGAGAAATGATGATTTGCAAGAGTTTGCGCCAACACTGAAGCTGAGCAGAATAAATTGATGGAAAGTTCTGTTGAGGGATAATTATTAAACATAATACAGACTTGTGAGGGGGCAGGGCGCAGAAGCCGAGAGTTATATAGAAGACTAATTGACTGTAGAGTGGAAGGACAGGGTAAGCTGGGCATAATTAATATTAATTTTGAAGCTTTACTTACGCTTGCCATAAGGAGGAGCTGATAAAATGGCCTCTCCTTGTAATCGAGGGGCTGCTTCAGCACCAGAGCACCAACGTACGAGTTCTCACTCTTCTCCACGTTCACGATTCCGAACTTGTCGCAGGCATCTGGGAACTATAAACACTCGATTGGATCCAATGAACTGATTGTAACTAGTCATGTGATTAATGTCACCCGTACAACTTATACTGTTCCACTAAATTCTATTGGCAACTCTCAAGTTTTGCAAACATAATGTGATATCATTTCGATGAACTAGATCGTTACCGAACTTGATCTGCTAATTCATCTAGTTTTGAATTCGAGCTTGTACTATCAACGAGTTGAGTACTAACTAATTGAAAAAAGAAACACAACTTGGCTAAATTTCAACTGAGGTCAAACTTCGAATGATACAATATTTTATCAAGTTATATATTTGGTCTGAAATTATTATCTGCGATGCTATACGATGTATAAGAAATTTCTGCTATATTATGTTTGCCATGAAAATAAATATTGATAAAATAAATTGTTACATTTTTTTGAATAGTACCTTGTACACAATCTACGTTTTATCTTTGATATTACAAATGCAACAATATTTTGTCTATCAATTCTTGTCAATTCCTCGATTAATTTTTTGGACCAAAGAGAAATTATTATAATCCGCTATGTTTTAATTGTGAGTGTAAAACAATTGTTATTTACACACTCTTTAATTTCTTAGCAATGTAATGTAAGGTGAAAGTACCTAATATGGTTATAGAATATCTATTTGTGTTAAGTTTGTTATAAAATTGATTCTTATTTTGGATAATTATTAATCAATCATATATTCATATTTTCAAATAAATCATTTGAAAAGCACGAAGATTACGTATTAGATGTTCATTAATTTCAATAAAATGTCTTGCACAGCCTTCAATTTGAAAATAAATTTAAAATATATTTTAAACAAAAACAGGTACACTGTAACCGTATTAGGTACATTTACCTCATTTCATCATCTGAATATAGAGAGGTATGTACGGGTAAAATTATTATCCAATTTAATTGCAAAATAATAATTTGAGCCATTCCATCTGAGATTCTTTAAAATATGACTTTCAAAGGCGAACTCAAATAAAACAAAACTTGACTTGACCATCAAAGGTGAAGAATAATTTTAATTAATAATTTTGCAATTAAATAATTTGAATGTGATTTGATTCGCGTTAAGTAAGATTTTGAAGTGATTGAACAAAGGTTTTTAATCAAGCTTCAGAGTCGACTAAATGAATAGTTAAAATGTTCACCTGTGGCTGCGGTACGCAAGACAACTCTATATTGTCTCCTAATAAATCAGGATCAGTGAGCCTGATTACGGGGAGGATGGTTGAGCCAAGAGGGGAGTCTTCTGCTGCGTCGGCCTCGTACGGGGTGCCCAGAAATTGCGGGGGATTATCGTTCTCATCGAGCACGATAACAAACGCTTCCACCCCGACGATATTCGGCTGCTGATCCGCCGGCACCGTGTCCTCCAAAGTCACTCGGAATCGGATTGTATCGTTTATCTGCAAAAAGAACACTCGCTCGTTTCATTCAATGTAAATGTCACTGATCTCTTATCCCCGCCAAACAAAACGTTATTTCCCTCTTATCTTCTCATCCACCTTATATTGTCTGGAAAAATAATTACACGGAATATAAACAGTAAACGCTGTTTCTTTTTCTTTGCTTTCTCAAAATCTCATCCCAGATATTTGTCTCTAGCTGTTTTTTATCACTTTTGTTTTCATTTTCTCATTTTTTTTGTTTCGTGCTTATTTTCGTTTGTTTGTTGATTTTTCAGTCGTTCAGTTTGAATGAGTGTGAAATCGCTGAGGTTATTCGACTTGTTTTAATTCAAGTTCACCATTATCCCTACCACAGTTCTTGTTCAATAATCTATTTAAACCGCTCTAATCCAGCGGCATGCTTCCCAGTAGTCGGAGTTTCAACTCCAAGTATTAATTATAAAGTTATAATTTTCACGATCTCGAGTTTCCGATCGCTCCAATTTTTCTCGTCCCTTTGATCAGTGCTTATCAACTGATAATAATCAACTGATATTAAAATCATATTTATAGATCCATTTTGATGTAGTTCAAGTAGTGGAGGAAGGAGAAACATTTTATCAATATACCCGAGAGATGAATTTCTATTTTTTCTTTTTCTTTTTTTTTTGAATCCCCATGTTAAAGTTCCGTCTGATGAAATAAGTTTGCAACGCGTGTAATTCATAATTATCAGCGTAATTAAAACGGTGAATCTTTTGCGGGAGCTACACCATTTTGCAGAAAATATGCATATATTTTCAACTGTTGCCACGCCCTATTAATTATTTTTTTCGTCGTGATTGCAAAAAGCTCGCGGATGAATTTGTAAACTGGATTGTGTCTTGACAAACATAAATATTTCCTTTTTCGAAAGTTCCTTTTTTTTTTTTTTTTTTTTCATATGCCAAACACGGCTGGCCAAAGCGTTTACCTCAGGCGACGCTTTGAAACGAGACGTTTTATTTTTGAAATTCATATTTTAAATTGCAGATCCAAGACGTGCCGGGGAGAACACAATCGCGCGATTTATTCTAAAGCATGTATTTAAAAAAAATACAAACAACAACACGAAAAGCAAAACAAAGAAACGAATTGAAAAAAGCAAGAAAGAATGGGAAGAAAATTGTCGAGAGGATGTAAAGGAAATTTCCAAGTTGACATTTTTGAATGAAAAGTTTGCATTGATTATGCCCTGGCGAGTGTTTCTCGCGAATGATATAATTATTCTGTCAAAATTGCACAGGCGACTTCAAAAGAACACTTTTGCGACGAAGAAATTTGTTTGAGTGTTGCGCGGCGACGTTTCTTCGGACTGTTTGACGGCTCAAATTTAATTAGTTCTGCAATTTGAAAATCGTCGTTGATTTTGCTCTGCGGGAAGGCTGAAAAGCGAATTTAATATATCAGAGTGATCGTCATTATGATCATTTAGATATGCATAGAATAGGACGAAGATAAAGCGCCACCGGCTGAATAAATGAACGGGACAAATTGCGAGTCTTCCATAAATACCAATTTGTAGCTCAGCCTCTGTAATCGCACTTATAATTCCGCTTTGCATAATAATATTCATATGACACTATTAATATCCAAATAAAACGAGTTAAGTCAGCGGAGTGCACGAATTATTCGATAATTTCAATCAACGTTCGCAAATTTTAGATCCGACGCTTTGTTTCGTTTGCAACTCGTTCGCTCAATTGATTAATCCGGCTATAAATGAATTCCTGCCTTTCAATTTGTCGACTTCTCAGAAATTCAACTCCCTTTTTTACATTAAAAAATTGAATCAAGAACAAATTTTTTTTTTATCAATACCTTTTTTTTTCATTACAAAAGTTCGGACACATTTTTGGGTGGAAAAAAAAATTGTCAACGAAAAAATCAACTTTCTAATTAAAATTTGTTTATCTTGGGAATAAAATTTTTATATTTTTGTTTTATGAAAAAAACAGAAGTCGTGCTTGACTTTAAATAATTGCATTACTTGTTTACCGTGTGATTATTTGTCCAACCAGGACTTGTGTAAGAAAACGAAATTTAGGGAGAGACAATAAAATTACACACATGGTACATGTTCAAATTTGTCCGCCCTTTTCGCTGCAATTCGCACTTGCCCAGCTCTCTCGTTATTGCGTTGTTCTTGGCACGTAAACAGTACAAAACGCAAAACGCTGCCAAATTAAATACAATGTGCCTGCGCGCGGACTTTTATGCGGTTATTCAATTTGCTAGCATTGTGAGATTACCCAGCTTTCGGTTTGTCTAGCAGAGACTAGGCGATATTTCGTGAAACTGTTTCAAACATTGTGCTCAATCATTAGATTAGCAAATTTGCATTAATCTTTTATCGCTTCTTTTAATTTGTGTTTCGTAATAATGATTCGAGTGCACACTTTCATAAAAAAAAAATTCTTTAATAAATAAAAAAATTATTGTTTAATCAAAATTATGTGTAATAAAATTCAAACATAAGTTAGTCAAAAATTGAACAAAAAAAAGAAAATAGTTTTTTTTATAATTTATCGCATTTAATTAATTCTAATATTAAATAATTTAAAAATTAAAAATTTTTTAATTTTAATTAAACATTTTCCAGGACAACAAGAAATTAGAATTGCATATATTTTTTATTAACGTTTCGTTTAGTTATTAGTTTAAAGGTGAATTACAAACAAATTTGATTGAAACCCAACACAAACGTATCGTTAAGGTTAATATAATTTTTGTTATCAACTTTTCAAAAAGAAAACGAATTTCTTTTTCGATCAAAAGTAGTTTTTCATAGTCAGCTCTATATGGCGCTTTCATATCACTTCCTACTAACATTTCAATTAAACTTTGCAAAAAAGTATATTTTTTCTGTCGCTCAATATATTTCTTTTCAAAAAATTTCTGCTGAACAATAGCAGCACACGTTCCAAAAAGAAAGTCTAAAACGTTGAAATGAAAATAATTTCGACAGGATTTTTTTAAACAATTACTAGGTAAACGGATTTTACACCGTTTGCCTTCTCGAAATAGTCAACCGGGGTAATTTTGACACCTTAATTTTTTATTAAAAAAACTCCAATTTATTTGAAACATTTCACTATCAGTACAAATTTATTATTTATCAATAGTTAACAACATTATTTTGGAACACATTAATTGTAAAACTCAAAAAAGTTATTCGGGTTGCCACAATTACCCTGGTTGACCCTAATAATATAATGGATGATCAAATGTGCACTATTTAAGTCATATGATAAGCGTATTGTATCTACCCGCATTCGTACATCCGTATCTTTTCATACCCGTGCTTTGATAATAATATATTAATTGTTATTAAAAAAATTAGATGTACTTTTTAATATTTTTCTGAAAAATAAATTCCGGGAAATTCTCATTATTTTATTGTTAGACCTGTTCCAGTGCAGGCGGTTTTTGCCATTTATAATTAAAGAGAGAAAAAAATGTAAGAACATATTCATTTCTTGATCTGAATGCAAAAGTCAGGTTATTCGTTCGCAGTGACTATATTGAATGCACATTTGAGTTTTTTACCCCGCTATAGGCACGAATCGCGAAATATGATTCCGCGATTAATTACTCCTGTGCACTCATTATGCTACTCCTAATTATTTCAGTCAAATTTTCATCTGGCGCAAAATGTTATGCTTAAATTAATTACGGGTACGCAAGCTGTGTTAATGATATAGAAAAAGAGAGCCTGGAGCAATTATCGATTGCAGCCGCGGATTTCTTCGTTTACAACCCCGATCGTTAAAAAGTCGTTAAGGTAAAATCAAAGTGGAGAAATATGCAGTTGTACTTCTCCTTTTCTTGAACCCCGAAATTGATGATGTGAATAATTTAGATTTCTTTTTTTCTGTTTATCGAGCAGGTGAAAATGATAAGTACAGTTATAGGTTTGACACAGTGAAAATAATTGGCATGATCATATACTTATTATTTTAATAATTCATATTATAAAATGATATTAACGAAATACCAAAGAAAAGTAATTAATTTATATTGATACAGAGGAAGCAATAATTGAATTATGAAAATGAAATGAATTGATATTGAATTATACCGGTAATAATGATCAAATAATGATCATAAAAATCTTGATAAAGGAGAAAAAAAAAAAAAAAATTAGTATGAAAAATTTCAAATGGAAATTTTCAAGACAAGTCGGATTGACGTTGACGTTCTTATTAACATCGCACAGTGAGAAAAATCGTCGTATTACCTCGCGATCTAGCGGCTTTGCAAGGGACATATTTCCGGTGCGAGGATCTACGACGAATTTGTCAGTCAGTTGGATCCCGTATTTGACGTCCAATTTTTCTGGATCATGGCCCTTCAAAGTGAACACAACCGTGCCAACAGGAGTGGATTCCAATAGCAGCAAACCCGCAGGATAACTATCGAATATCGGCGGTTCGTTCACGTTACTGCCACCTGCAACAATCAAATTAATTATTCATTCATTGAATTTTCATTTCGGTGTTGAACATCAAAAAAAAAAAATTCAAATGTTACTCCCTTATACTCAAACATGTAAACAATTTTTATTTGATGAAAAACGTATGGTAAACTAATTTAAAAAACAAATACCTTTTAAATATTCAAAAAATTGTTTTAAAAAATAGGGGGAAAAAAAGTTTATTTAACACAAAATGTGAGAAGCTCTTTTTGTTTCGGGAACAATTTTTGAGTTTTATGGTGGATTGGAATTTAAACCGCACATAATGCGGTGAAGCACATACTATCGGCAATACTGTCCATTGTTCCGACAGCATGTTAAATAAACTCTCGAACTCCTGCGGAAACTACGCTATGAAAAATTTGTAATCGTATTGTACATTGTGTTATGAAATTGTGTAATAAGTTTGCCTCTTGCAACTTGATTGTTGAAATGTTTACGGGCAAAATAATAATTGATCGGATTTGAATTGTGCATTGGGTTATGAATTTTTTATGTAATCGGCATGAAACATTGAACGAATTGTGCAATTTATGGGAAGAAGGAGAAGACAAAAAAGCAGGGTACAACCAACTGCGACTGTGTGTGCAGTTATAATTTATAGCCTGTTACAATAATTTGTATGGACGCGAAACATTAAAATACTGTCAAGAGGAGGGGGGGGGAGAGAGAAAAATCGATACAGGGTGATAAATGGTGATGCAAAATTATGCATTGTCGTGTGTGATCATGCGTAGTCATGCATTGTAATATATTGTCGATCAAAATGCGAAACCGTTTTAATGCATATGATAAATAATGAACGCGCCGTCCAGAATTGACTCCGCGAACAAATCATATTTGTACTTTACACTTTTATGTTAT
>JAAMPD010002562.1:0-14227 GCA_025266255.1 Trissolcus basalis
TGAAGTTTGCGCATAAGCCAGCGCCACCCGTGCGCTCGTTTTCTTAGCCAAAGCGATTCGCACTGGTGACCGATGCGCGGCGCTCGGGCCAATTCCTTGCGTGAGCGATGTTTTGGACATTGACTACAGTTGCTCCACGCATGGATAGACAGTGCTAAAAGCATTGTTTGTTGAAATGCATGTCTTTATTATGGCGATTGAATTTTGACAGTTCATACAAATAATATTCTCAGTACAATGTTCAAATAATTATTTAAAAATAAATTAGAACTAATTTATAACAATTTTTATTGAAACGGATTTCGTGCAGAGGAAATAAGATCCTTAGAACATTTTGAAAATAAAAAAACCTATTTTCTTTTAATAATTTATTTACAACATTATAATAAAGTTTTACTTTATTATTATTCCTTAATTATAATAAATTAATTAGTGGATATCCTCAAAATTAGATCCATCTTTTTGGAATAAATTTTTGATAGTTGTTTAAGATCGCTAGACAAGATACATAAAAATTGACGGTGTCATCAATGTCGAGGCATTTCCAAATGTCTTCATCATTTAAATAACCTTCGTTTACACAGTATGCCTGGTAATGTTCCTTGTAGTAAACGTATTGCGAAATTTCTTTGCAAATGAAATAAATTCTTTCGTCAAACATTACAATTCTGTTAACTAAAAATAACTCGTGTTCAGCTTTTGTTTCAAGTGGATTTATAAAAATAGCGCCAGGTTTAATATTATGACCTTTGAAGCAGATTGATTGAAAAATTGTAAATTCGTGATTATCTGGAATACTCCAAAGTTGATTTAAAAATTAAAATTCTGATGATTTTTTAGCTTGAATATATGTCGGTGTGTCTAATTGAAATAAACTATTATCTATTGCCTGTGTTTTTTGCAAACGTCGACTGAACCGGAGCTGAGACTTAATGGCGAGAGTTTTACAAATATTTTTACGACTCGTGGTTGCACGAGCAGAAATTTTGAACACATGATGTAGACTCTCGCATCTTAAAGTTGCCAAGGGCATCGCTGGACCTTTTCGCTCAATCATCCGTGAATTATGGATCAAGTTATGGTGTTTAGTCTTTAGTGTTTCTTCGGGATACAATGTTCGTCGCGAACACAAATAATCTTCGACGACAGAAGCCAAATACTCACATATTCCTTCGTGCGCAACCGGTGCCTCTAAGATGTCTAACATTTCGCGGAACAGAATTGCTAAGCGCCAATGTTCGTCATCTTCTGGAATTAAATCCGCGATCATAAGGCTGAAATTTCGCCAAAACGTACGAGCCTCGCTAGCTGACATCTCAACAAATTTTTCTTTGACTTGATTCAACTTAATGGTAACAGGTTTGTTTCGAGATTCGTCGTCGCCATAAGAATAATTTTTCATGCGAAACACAAGTTGCTCTAATGTGAACAGTTTTTTCTCAATTATGAACGTATGCAAAAGTTATCCTAAGTCGTAAGCCGAGATTCCTTCGTACGCAACGTGGGCTAAATCTAATGTATAAAGTTCAATTGGATTCGTCGATTTAATGTCATGTACAACTGAAACTCCTTCGACACCACTAGCAGTTGTATCGGCTGATATAAGGTCGTGAACATAAGTTTTAGCGGTACGAAGAATGCAAGAAGCTTCAGAATAACAGTTATCCATATTGTCATCAGTGATATAACAAAACCTACACGAATGAGTTGCGTTAAAACTCCGAACCAATCCCATTATTTGATGGATCTCTAAATTGTCTCCAATTACCCCTGCGAGTGTGAAAAAAATTTGTTTATTTTCACCTGAAACTTCGATAGTTATCCCTTTCTGTTCTAAAAGCAACAATTCTTCTACTCCTCTAGAAAATATTTTATACAAAGAAACATACTTTTCATCTTGAGCCTTTTACAAAGTAACTGGAAAAATGTTTTCTGTTCTAGAAAAAATTTTCGGTGGTAAGCAAGGTTGAGTGATGTAAAATGCGCCAACTTTTCCGATACCTCTGTGATTACCAAGAGCATTGTTAGTTTCATACTCATCTTAGTACAGACAGTACGGTAGATGTAATTTGTCGCCATGACGTTTTTTCTTATTTTTCCAATCTGATCCCTGAACGATATTAACCAACACAGTTTCATTTTTTTCTAGTTCGCAAAGATGAGTAAGAGTTTCTTCAAAAACTCCAGGCAATTCAAAAAACTTTTTCAACATTTCAGTTAATGGAAAAAACTCGATCGATATTTCTTCTGGTACATCTAAATCAGGAAATTTACTCTGAACATCATCTTCAACTTTTATTATAATTTCCTCCGGAGAAATGTAACAACCAATTTTTGTTAAGTATCTCAAACACTGATTTTCGGTTTGAAAGTCGGAAAACATACTTTGAAACTTATTTATCATTGACGCGTACGCTGATATATTGTTCTCTGTTTCATCCAGAGACTTGAGTCTCATCAACATTTGACTGAAAAGTATAGTTATCGAATTATTTTTAAGTATTTTTGTTACTAGATTGTTAATTTTTGGAACGTGAGATCGCGCAAGTTCAGGCCAACTAAAAAGTTCTCCAACAAAGTCCCCCGCAACACTTTTCAAATCATTTGAAAACAAAGAACTGTCCATTTTGAATAATACTATTACACGTATTTTTATTTAATAAATAAAAATTTGTAACTACTTTCTAAAAATAGTATTTTAAACTAGCATTAAATATATAACAACGACGAAAAATAACGATATCTTTCTTCAAACTAACATAAAACTACTCATTCGGTGCCTGAAGTAACTGTTGTTAAATGTTGACGCAGAAGAGACAAAAAATCCTGAAGCTGTGCTGAAACTTTGTCTGTACCAAAAACGACTTTCAACAGCGCCCTCTGGAGGAATAGCCAAGCTGGATGTGATGCAGAAGGGTATGGCGTCCTGAGTCCTAGATATATTTTGAGCGCAAGTGCAAACGCTTCCCAAAGGTTGCTCTGTTTGTGAAGGACAGTGCTGCAAACTGTGTAAATGCTTGTTGGTCGTTCCAAGCTCCCAACAATCACAACATAAGGAGTGGTGTTCTTTCTCTTTGAAATTTCGTTTTCTAGATCGTCTTCATCCTAAACAATTGTTTAATTTTCATTTGTAATTCATAAGGAAATTTTGATTTTAAAATTTCAACATGGATATGTCTGTAAAAAAATAGAAGTTTTATATAGACATCAACACAGAAACCTCCCTCCCCTATTTCTAAACACTCACAAATCCTTGAATTAATCCCCAACCAATAGACATATCCATGTCAAAAATTAGAAATCTCTTTCAATAAAAGAAATTAAATTGTTAACCTCTACATGCAAAATGAACGTTTCGCGTTTTAATCTTCTCGCATTTATGTCTTCTTCGCTTTCTTCAATCCTGTTTCGTTTCTTTTTAGATGCGTTTTTTCGCTTTTTTTCTCTGCGATAGCTTGTGGGAGAAGGTAAAAAATGAAGACGTCTTTTATCTCTGTGAAGAGAGAAAAACAAAAACTAATATAAAATTTGTGACAAATGATGTACCAAGTTTTCAACAATATTGCTCTTTTTTGTACCATCTGAGTCCGCTGAAAACAATGCATCAGCAATTTTGTTTTCTTTTTCCCCTTTCAATGACTTTTGTTGAAATGAATTCCAATACAATCGGATGTAAATTGTTCTAATTGGCGGTGATGTCAGGCGTGTTTTGATCAATTTTTGTATCTTTTTCGTAATCTTGTAAAATATGAAATATTAAATTTGCAATAATTTGAAAATTGAAACAAAACCAAACATTCTAGTCACTAAAAGAACATACCAATTCCAAACTCCTAACATCCTGCAAACAGGGAAAGGTTTTGATTTGCCACCAGCCTGATTTTCGCTTTTTCGACAGATCAATTCTTTTATCTCTTGCGGTGTCCCAAGCATCGCTGACTTTTTGCCAATCTTGGAAAAGTAATTTCAGACTCTCAAGTGCCGCTTCTATAAAATAGTTATTTAGTACACAAACATAACAATGACAATAATAATGTCGATAGAAAACTACCTTGATTTGCATTTGTGGCAGTGGCTTTTTTTGGAATCACAACGAATCCATCCTGTATCAAAGTAGCTTTAACATGGTTCATTCGAGTAAATAATTTGCCAGCTGCACGAACTGATCCTCCATCATCGGTTTTTGCACCTGTGTAATACTTGCTTTGATCCTCATTTAACAGGTCCTCAATCTCTTTAGCAAGACTCTCAAGGATAAAAGGTTCAATACTAAAAAAATCAAATTTGTTAAAAATGTTCCAAAAAAAGTTATGAACTATAATTATTCTTAATACTAAAAAATCTTACGTAAAAGTAGGTAAAGGATTATCAAGTGTGGTTTAATTTGTCTTAAAAGTAATGACCCGTTCGCGCTCGATTAGCAAGTGAACTAAATCGGCTTGGCGAAATGGTGACAACTTGTTGTGTTTTGCAAAATATTTTAATATCAAATCACCGCCCGACACCGTTTGCAAAAACGTTTTGAGGTCTTGCCTCATATTGATATACTGAGCTTCGTGCAATTGAAGATTTTGCAAACATTTCGAACATTGAATTTCAAAAACATTTTGCCCATTGGCAGACGTTAAAAGTGATGAATTTGTTCTGTTTAACAAAACATTTTGTTCACCAAGTTCGGTCATCTTTTCTTCAAATTTGCTTAACCGAAAAACAACAAACTGGAAACAGCAGGAAAAAACAAATATAAACTAAAAATAAAAGTCATTAATATTCATAAACAACAATGAAATAAATACCTTCAAATGTTATTCTCCGCCGGCTCGTCAAGGTTAAAAAACACTTTTGTTGCACGATCATAACACACTTTAAACTTACGAAGTTGGGTTAGGTTTGTATAGGACACGTGAGGGAGCGCGCAAAAGTTACGAACGCCGGCTATATGCATCAATCGCTATTGCGCACGCACGGCTCAACAGGGCTAAAAGCATTGCTCACGCAAGGAAATTGGCCCGAGCGCCGCGCATCGGTCACCAGTGCGAATCGCTTTGGCGATTGAAAACGAGCGCACGGGTGGCGCTGGCTTATGCGCAAACTTCATTGCGCGCACTGACGAACCACGCTGCGCGCACTGGTCGCCAGTGCGATCGGTTTTCCGTGTATAAATTTATGCATTTTTTTTTGCGTGCGAAATATAGAATGAATCTAGAATTTAGTGACTCATAAGGTAAAGATAATAATAATAAGAACAATTGATTAATTCAAATTGTTTTTTATTTAACAAGGATATATTTCTTGTGTTCTAAATTAATTCACTTTTTTTAATCCAACTATTAAATTTATCGGAAAATCCATACCATTTAACAAATACTTTTGGACTACGTGATTCAATTACTTATTCAATAAGATATAGATCAGGATCTTTTACAGGCGACAATTCTTCATTATAAAAAGATCCTTGTATTGGATTATCTTCGAAATCTGTAAGAAAATATGTAATAGGTTCGGTATTATTAATTCGATTTACAGTAAATATTTTAGTTGTCCATGAAGGTATATAACTTTTCTCAAATATGTGTTTAAACTCACTCATTCTAACTTCTTGTCGAATATCAAATTTTTTATCTTTGAAAATGGACCCGACATTTTCTAATTGTGAATATACGCCTCTGAATAATTGTTTCGAATTCTTAGATGTTACATCACTAGGTTTCATTTTTAATTTTTTTTGGGGGTTTCGTATTGTTATACTTATTTATCATTTTTTGTAAATCATCAATCTATCTATAATTACGTTTAATTTGAAAATTCATATAAATTTTACGCTTTATCGTTCGTATGAACCGTTCCGCTATACGTGCTTTCATCGAGATAAATGTTGAATACAGATTGATATTATATTTTCGTATGAGATTTTTAAATGTAGAATTATAATATTCAGTACCTCTGTCAACATGTAAATTTTTTAACATACGCCCTTTCTGCAAAACACTAAGCATTGCTTGAGTTACATCTTGAGCATTTTTGGACTTTAATGGTACAGCCCATGCAAATTTGAAAAATGTATTAATGACAACTAACATGAATTTATACCCTTTTTTTTCTCTAGCATGAGAAGAAAAGTCCGCAAGATCAGATTGCCATGTATCATCAATGGTTTTCATCACCACAGGTCGACGATTAAAATTTTTCCTAGCAGGTTTATGAAGCTCGTTTACCAAATCCTCCATATTAACTGATGTAAAAGTGTTCAATTGTCTATTTTATTATTTCTTCTATTTCATTAATCATATGAGTTAAGACTAAAATTTTCTTCTTGATTGAAATAAAATCTTGTTAACATGATATAATAAACCATGAGAATTATCCATATCTTCTGCAATCTTTTCAAGCACAGTGATATCAGCTTGATTTTTCAATACTAATTCATTCAAACGTTTAATATCACCTTCGATTTTTTTAATTCAATTTAGTTTATTATGTCTTCGGCAAAGCCATACATAAGGGTTTCAAATAAATATATAAATACAAACAATAAATAAAGATACAGTGAAGTAAATACGTGTATAGGTAAGACTCTTCATGACTCGTGCGAGTTCAATGACTCGATAAAATTACAAATTTAAACTAACCGTCTTTTTTTGTGAGTGTCGACAATATATTCAGAAAAATTCTCAATGGAAATATTTTGAGTTACAGAGTTGTTGAAAATGGAAAACACCTTTAAGCAATCAGTTAAACAGTGTGAAATGACATCATTGTCGAGGAGCGGTACAGCGCAGAAGTTACAGAATTCTCGTTTCGTTTCAATAACATTTTTGAAAATAATCAACCTGTCGTTGTAAATTGATAGAAGTCGTAACCTAGGGTATGCCCTTTTGAAAACAATAGATAGTTTGTGGTCGAGCAAGTATTTTGCAGCAACATGTTCTGAATCGGTTGGTAAAAACTTATATAATAGTAAAGAGTGAGATGACCGACAAGCAGAAATATCGGAGTGTCTCAAATATTTGGTGTATTCGGCAAACATTGCTGACACATTAGGATAACGAATAATTGGAAGTTCATTCCACAAATCTATGTCACCTGCGTTCACAAAAAAAGGCTTAATCTGGCAGACCCAGTTGTGTGTATATGTCGAGTGTTGGTCTCGTAGGCGACAAAGTTCAATAAAACATTGTTTAGGATAACGACTATCTTCCATCAAGCTCAGTTTAGATATCCAGCGCATGATTGATTTAAAAAGGGCAAGCTTGAGGGACACGCGTCCAGTCTCCAAGCGCAGAGCGTGTGCAGGACAGTTGCGCGGGAGACCCAGAACTTGCTTAAAAAATGTGTTTTGTAGTTTGTCTAACTCGTTTACATGCTCGGGTCCCCAAAACGAAGAAGCGTAGAGGGCCAAACATGAGACTTGGCTGTCGAAAATCACATTTATGTCTTTCCAGTTAGTTATTTTGGAACCATTAATAACTCTCAAGGTTGATCCTATTGCTAATTTTGTATTAGCCGAAATATGTTTAAAAGCATGATCGAATTTGCAATTTTTGTAAAAAGTGATGCCTAGGTAGCTGTAAGAATCCACAACTTGAATTACGTCAGAATTGTATCTAAACGACGCGATTGTTGGTTCAGCGCGGTCTTTTTTGAAAAGTACGATTTTCGTTTTTTCAGTGTTGACGGTCAAGCAGAACTTTTCACAATAATTAGCCAGTGCACTCAGCACGCGATTAACTTCAAACGGTGAATCTGCAAACAAAACAAGGTCATCTGCGTAAGCTAATAAAATAATATCAAGGGTCGAATTTGCTTTGATCCCTTTGCAGCCACACGATCGTAAAAATGAGTCAATGTCTGATAAATACAGAGAAAAGAGGAGGGGACTCAGAACTTCTCCTTGGAGCACCCCACGTGAAATATCAACGAATGGTGTCTGCTCGTTGTTTATCTTGATAGCTGCAGCAGCACGGGTGTAGAAGCTACGCAGGGTATTCAAAGTTTTTGAGCTAAAGCCAAAGTTCCTGAGTTTGCTCCAGAGGAGAGTATGATCAATCGAGTCGAACGCTGCCTTAAAATCAGCAAAGATAGCATACACTTTAGATTTCGGTTTGAGTGTGTTGATTTGAATGAGAGCGACTAAGGTAAAAATGTTGTCGGCACAGCTTCGTCCACGTCTAAACCCGGATTGAAATTTAGGAATAAGATCGAAGTTCGCGCAAAATTTTTTTATCCTCCTAAGCAAAATTTGCATAAAAAGTTTTGCGATACAGTTCACTAAAGAAATAAGGCGGTAATTGCTTGTGACAGAGGCTTCACCTTTTTTATGGAGAGGAAAAATGAGAAGTTCGCACCATTTAGCCGGGACCGTTTCAGATCTCAGGATCAATTTAAAAAGGTAAACTAAATACAGGAGCCAGTTTTCTGGAAGGTTTTTAATGAAATCGTAGTTAATACCGTCGACGCCAGGTGCTTTTTGAGACTTGCAGACTTTCAGCGAGTCTAGCAGTTCATGCATGGAAACGTCGCAGTCGAGTTCAGGAACGGGAAAGAGATCAGTGATTGGAATAGTTGGTGTGTTACTTGGAGGGAAAATTTTTTGTAGGAAGTCAGCCCAATCACCAATGCCAATGAAAGGATTTTTTTTCGATGTAATGCGGATCTCATTAATTTCGTTCCAATACTCCTTCGCGTTTCGTGCGAAAGACAGACGAAGAGCCTTCGATTCATCAAAGTCGCTCTTTTTTGTTTGATAATACGTTCGTAGGCGAATTTTGCATTGAGATAGTCAGACAAGTGTATATGGTCAAAGTTTGAGGCTCTCACGAGTTTGAGTAAGCGGTGGAATTCGTTTTCAGCAGTGCGGTGTCGTGGTCAAACCATGGCTTGCTGTCACGCACGGGAAAGCAAGAAGATGGAGAGACACGCAGCAAGCCAATCTCAGAAGAGGTACAAGTAATGGCGTTGATCAGGTTGTCGTTAAGATGGTCGATATTGAGGGAGTCAACCACGATATCAGGGGACCAGCGCAGAAGTTCCTTGAATAATTCGCCACGGCGACAGTCCCACCTGAGACGAGGAATTCTGACAGAGGGCGTAATTCTGGTTTCTTGGGCGTGAGGTAACAGTTGGGACAAAACAAGTACCACGGGAAGGCGATCAGAGCATGTAGGCCATTCAGCAATTTTCAAGTCGAGAATCATGTGTAATTCTGTAAGAGGGCACCAAACTAAGTCAACTGTGCTCCGACCTTGAGCAGAAACGAATGTGAAGTTCGCTGGATAGTCAGAAGGTGTTCTGCCGTTCAGAAAAACAAATCCATGCTCTTCGAGGAGTGGGACGAGTTCGATTTCTCTGCCATTGGTGTGAGAATCGTAGGAGTCACGTGATGGTCTAATGTGAGCCACTGGAAAATTAAAGTAAAAAGAATTTAAAGTTCCCACACGAGCGTTAAAGTCCCCCCCTTATAAGAATAAGAGCATCGGGATCACTTGTTGTGAAATTGCAAATCAATCTTTCAAGAAGTTCAATAAATGGTTTGAAATTACGAGCCGGTGAAAAGTAAACATTCAAAATAATATAAAAGTTTGAATTCGAATTTAATTTTGCGCACAAAATATCAGGATACGATTCAGTAGAAACAAGAGAATAAAATAAGTTATTATAAAAAATCACGAGTCCGCCGGTAGGTCTGCCTGGTCCCGGAGTTTTCGATGCAGGGGAAGTGATGGAGGAGAAGGAATTGGGAAAAGGCAAGGAAAGTGTCTGCTGTGATGACATCGTCTCGCATAAACAAATGATATCGCTCTGTTCAAAGTAGTCCTGGATGTCAGCAGCATTATAAAAGCCGTGGTAATCCCAAAAAATCACTCTCCTGGCGCGGCTGCTTTCGGTGGTTGGATGTCGTGTGCGGAAGTCAACGGTGGAGCGGTCGGCTCTTTCGTTGCCCGAAAATTCAGTTTGGATTGCCTCAGTGCGAAGGAGCGTGGAAATTCGTGTGAGAGAGAGCCAGTCGTTTTCTTTCGGTTGTGTTCGGACGGCGAGGTGGGGCTGTTGCCTCTCTTGCGAGGAGTTGAACGGCTGAGCTCGCTTCCATGGCCCCCACTAGTTGACGGGTGGGGATGAGCGGTCTTGTCAGCGAGTGTGGATGTTGCGGCGGACGGTGGTGGAGGGGCGAGGCGCCTACCATCTCTACAGCTGCTTGCTGTGCGTGCAGACGACACGGCGTGCGATGTCTCCGCGCCGTTTTCAGTTGGAAATGACGTCAGGGTGTCATGTGACGGGGCTGGTTGTGCCGGTGGAATCACACGTGTAAGAATGGAATCCACGTCAGCGGGTTCGATTCTGCGTCCGTCAAGAAAAAGCATGTTTTTCTTGAACGATGTTCTCATGCCAGCGTTTTTCAGCTTCCAGCGAGAGGCTAGAAGAGCTTTCTTGGCGATGCGCTCATCAGATATCAGGTCGTTGTCCACGCAGACGCCAGTATTGCGTAGATTAGCTGCCCTCGCAAAGATTTGGTGCACCAGGATGGACGTGGTGAATTTGGCGAGAATAGGGCGTCTGGCTCCAGGGCCGCTCAGACGAAATACGTTGTCGACAGCCCAATCATGCAGGGTGATGTCGACCTTGGAGAGGATGTCACGGATGATAGCTACGAGGTCCTGACTCGAGGTTGCGTCGCCAGAGAGATTGAAAAAATAAACATTTTTTTTCCTCTGGGTTCGGCTCAATTGACTGGCTAAAGTACGCACCTCGGTGTCCGAAGATTCGATTTTTGCGGCATGAACCGCGTGCTGCGAGATCGATGTACGTACGTCCTTATCCAGTTTGCCCAGGACTGCAAAATGCGTCGGATCATTGTTTGTCTTCATAGATCGAGAGTATCCTCCGAACACTGTCGTATCTTGGTCAGTCACAACGGAAATTAACAAAGAAAAATTTTCATTCAAAAGTTCAATTTTGATATTGTAACGGGCGGTCAACGGAGCGAAAATAAATACGTCTGACCGCTACGGCTGCTAATTTGAAACTCTTTCGATTTTTTCAAATTGATGCATTCTTATTTTATATGAAACGGCGTCATTAGGTTGTATTGATTCTCCAACGTTTGTAATTCTTTTGTGTTGCAAATCAAAATTTTCATCTTAAGTGAGGTTAAATCTAATTCCCGCAGGTCCTTTTAGGGCAAGAGTATTTGAGAGAGCCCTTTCAAACACATCAAGACTCATTTTGTAAATGAACAGAAGTTATCAAATGAGTACTAATATATTATTTCTTTTTCACGAAGTTCTTTAATAATTGATAAAATTTCATTAGAATGAGCATTATTTCCAGCAGCTCTCGAAAACATTAATAGTTGTAAACGTTCAAATAACTCATTGACGTCATCATAATAAATATAATCCACAGATTTTTTGAGATTTTCGGCAATTTTGTATTCAGAAAATCCTTCACCCTTCCAGATGTTCAATAATTTAGATAAAATATTTATAAATTTTGGATCCTTTTGTCTTATTTCTCCGTATTTCTTATGATATTTTTTATGTGCATTAGATAGTAAAACATTACTTTTATAATGTGTTAAATCATTATTTGAAATTAAAGTTGAGTCGGGATAAAGTTTGAAAATCAACTCCAGTAGACCAAGAGTTGCTTTATAATTATCATTTTCATTTATACTTATGGTTCCATTTTGGTAATCAAAACTTTTATCTCCAATGAAAAGTCCATTCGAGAGTGCTTGAACACCACAATGCAAATCAACAGTTTTATCTTTTTTTCTCACCCGAGTTAAAAAATAATTCATTCTTTTGATAATTTCATCGTTGTTATTGGGTTGCGAAATTTTTTCCTCAGTATCATTATCTTTATCATCGGTTAATTCAGGTTCAACTTCATCATCAGCTATTTCAGATCCACTTTGTTTCAGCTCCTTCTTGACAGATTCTAGTTGAATTCGTCGTTTTCCATCATCTGCTTGTTTGGTAACTTCAACCAACTGTTTAAGAGGTGTGACTACAGGTTTGAACAACTCATTAATGGCATTTTCATTTTAATATAAATCAGCCTTTAAGGCTTTGTACTTTTGTCTAATGATGACATTACTGATGTGTGCAATGTGTTTTAAACGTTTCTGTTCAGCCTTGCTGCTCTCAGTCATTGTGAAGATGAATTATCAACTGATGATTTACAATCAATCATCAACATTATATATAAAATGAAGCCAAATCTGTAACGCCCCTTATTCCTTGGAAACTCAGTTGCTTTACTAAAGAAAGAAAAATCATCTTTTTTTTAACATTCACCGCACGATTGTTTGAATATTTTAAAAGACATATCAGTGTTCACATGATCACTATGAATGTGTTTTAGATTTATTTTATTCTGTTTAAATATTATAAGAAAGTTTGAATTGTCTCGACAAAGATGTTTTGGTATGGCTGCATATATTTGACAAAGATAGAAAAAGTTGCACCTTATAACAAGCAGTTATAAAGGCTTTGGGAGGGAAATTTCAATAGATAATTTAAGGAGTACATTTAAGGAGTATTTAAGGAACACACTATTCACGTATTAATAGATCCAGAATTATAGTATAGTGATATCTACATTTATACGTTTACATATATAAAAGTTTTATATATACATATATATATATATATATATATGTAGATAAGAGGAGAATGTATATAATTATATATTATATTATCATATATCATAGAATTATTTAATTATAATATATGATATTTTTTGTATCACAAGGGTAGGAAATAGTATATTGTGCAACTAGCCACGAAACTGCGACTTTTCGTGTCAAGTTGGATTTGCTGCCCGAGCGAAGCGAGGGCTGCAAACTCACGAGCCACAAGTCGCAGATTCGTGGCATAGTGCACATTGTATTTTTCCTGCTACCGCCCCAAAAGTGCCACTTTGAGTGGCCACCCCCCTTCAAAAAAATATTTAATTTTTTCATCTGCCACGAAAAGTTTGAATGCCACGGAATGGGCTTGTTTCGTGGCTAAAAACAGCCACGAAAAGTGGCACTTTCGGGGCAGGTAGCAGGAAAAATAATCTTTCCTTCGTCTGTTTGGAAGAAGGAATGTAATTAGGATAATTGAATGCGACAATATTATTGAATCAGTTCCGAGTTTTTAATTAAAAAAAAAATAATAATAATAAATAAATAAATAAAGTGAACGTACCAAGATATCATTATTATTTTTATTATTTTGTTAGAAATAAATATAAGAAGAATTCGTCAACCGGGTTGTTGGTCGGAACGATGAATTGGGTGGGGAACTGTTCGGGGCAAATAACATACACTCGCGATTTATTCACTATCATCGAGGGTCTGATTTATTACTTTACCGACTTGGATTACATTTCTTTCTCACTGGGCCCAACTGGTCGAATTCGGGGACCACGCGGTTACTTTACTTCCCGAATCTATTTATCTCACACTATGCGTCCGACTAATTGGGCTCCCGGAAAACGACTGCCCGCCTAATTAAACTAATTAGGTAGGGCCACCGGTCACTCAATCGCGTGACGCCCTTTCGACCAATCAGACTCCCCACAACCTCTCCTCCAAATTCACGATGATAACATATTGTTTTGATTATATTTTTGAATGACTTTTATTGATTTTGATACTCACAAACACAAACATATTTTCGTTTTCATATCAAAGTAAAAAATGTGGAGATTACAACAATTGTACACTTGTTGTTTTCAAATTTGATTTTGTAGTACGTTATTCTGCATTCGATAGTGCAGCGACGCAAATATGCGTGCGAAGCACGCATTTTTAGCTCGTATTACATATTTTAATATTTAATATGGAATTTTGTTTATTTATTCATTATTTGCAAGTAGCAATACACTTCTAGTTTAAATTAAAATATGAATTATAATATAATTTGATTCTGAATAAAATAATGAGTTTACAGTATCCCTCTCTTATACAACGGTATTTCGGTTCAAAAGAACAGCATATGACCTATGATACATGACGAAATATAAATTACGTTGTTTTGCCTTCTCATTTTTTTGTTCGAAATGAAACCACACTGAGAAAAAAAACCAGCCAATATGACTGAATTTTGTCCGCTAAAACTGCTTCTTTTATATTAAGCCGTTTTCACATGACTATCATGCAATTTCTGCGGGATTTTTCGACTGTCATTGCTGGTCATGTGACCAGCGTTATCTTCATGCTGGTAATAACAGTCAAAAA